>JASCZW010004569.1:0-96356 GCA_034211315.2 Aedes japonicus | reverse complement strand
TGGTGGATGGTAAATTGGTAACTGTTTTGACAGATACTAGTTCAGCTCAGCGTTGTTATATTTGTCAGGCGACATCTTCTCAATTTAACAATTTCGCCACAGATGTTTAGAATGAATGTCAACGCTTGGTTCACTTGATTACGGAATGTCTTCCCGCACGCGTGGATTCGGTGCATTGGAGATGCGTTGCACATACATTGGCTATCGTTTGGGTTTCAAAAAATGGAGAAAGACTGGTAACGAAGATTTGTTCAATGCAACTAAGCGAAGAATTCAAGATGCCTTCAGGAATCGAATGGGTTTGTTGATTGATAAACCCAAACCAGGAGGATCAGGTAACTCAAATGATGGTGAACACTACGCGGAGATTCTTTGCAGAACCAAGTGATAAGCTCGGAAATTTGCGGAGTAGATGTGAAAAACTCAATGAGCGAACAAGAAACATTTTGATAGCAGTATCGTGTGGCCACGAAATTGATAATGAAAGATTTAAAGACTATTGTTTCGAAACCGCAAAACTTTATGTTTCATTGTATTCGTGGTATTACATGCCAACAACATTGCATAAATTGTTTATTCATGGGCATCAAATTATTGAAAAGTCTATTCTACCAGTAAGAAGAATGTCCGAAGAGGCTCAAGAGCGCAGCAATAAATCAATAAAATCATATCGCAACGATTATTCCAGGAAAAATTGCAGGGAAAATACCAATCGCGATATCATCAACCGAATGTTGATAACATCAGATCCATTGGTTAATACTTATCTCAAAACCACCCGTAAACCATCATCAAGAACTACCGAAGGATGTGCATAGTTTGCTGAAGCATGCCGTTACAGACGACACTGACGCCACCAGCGAAACGGATGATTCATCATTTTACTCAGACTGTTGAGTAGTTATTTCTTCAGAGGGACATTTTTATTTGAATTAGCTTTTAATTTATGTAAAATGGAATACAATAAATGTTATTTGCTAATCCATGATTTTTTTTATTTTACATGATAATACCTGGATGACAGTACATCAAATTTTATAAAGAAACCCTAATTTATTCAACTAACGGATGATGATGCCTTTCTCGTCCATTCAAAAGGTAAGAGTGGTTTGCCTCCGACTGAAAGTCTCTATAATAAAGATAAATAAACTCAACTAAACTCCGTTAAAAAAGGTGGGAAGTATGAAAGAAAAAGTCTAAAATAACATTAATAGATGGATAGTTCTTATTTTTCAAATTTGTTTTATACTTATTGTGAATTTTTTGAATTTTGGGTTCCATTTGTACGTACATGCCCCAACCTCTTCTTCTCGAGGGAGGAGGAGTCACGATTCATCATAAACAAAATTGTTTGCCTTCAAAAACTGCCACATGCAAAAATTTGGTTCCATTTGCTTAACTAGTTGTCGAGCTATGCAGAAATTCCTATTCAAAGTGTATAGAAGCCCCCTTTATAAAGATGGGGTCCCAAACTACAATAGAAACATTTCTTGCCTTCAAATACTTTCACATACCAAGTTTGCTTCCATTTGCTTAATTAGTTCTTTAGTTATTCAGAAATTCCAGTATAACTTGTATGGGAGCGCCCCCTCCTAAAGAAGGGAGGGTCTCAACTACAATAGAAACATTTATTGCTTTCAACACTTCCACATGCCAAATTTAGTTCCATTTGCTTGATTAGTTCTTTGAGTTATTCAGAAAATCCAGTATAGTTTGTATGGAAGCCCCCCTCCTCTTCTAAAGAAGGGATGGGTCTCAACTACCATAGAAACATTTCTTGTCTTAAAATACTTTTACACACCAAATTTGATTTCATTTGCTTGATTAGTTTTCTAGTTATGCAAAAAATTTTGTTTCATTTGTATGAGAGCCCCCCCTTTCAGAGGCGGGAGGGGTCTCAAACCATCATAGGAAACTTTTCCGGCACCAAAAACACCTTCATACAAATTTTCATGCCGATCGGTTCAGTAGCTTCTAAAACTATAAAGGTCAGTTTACAATAAATGTTCTTTTATATTTGTAAGAATTTTGATAGCTTATTATAAAAATAATAATAGTTGTCAATAATAAAATTGATGCGTTGAAACATTTCCAATCGATTGATGTAAACGTTTTGAAAATCGGTCTTGAAATGACTTATTTATTAACGTTCAAAGGCTAAAAAGGTGAAAAATACAGTGCATATCAATATTTAATGCTTCAAAATTGAATGAACTGCGTAAGACAACAATAAACTATCATAATACATATATACGATCTATTTTAATGAGAATTTGAGGTTTTGGCCAACCTTTGTTCAGGGTCGAACCACTGTGCTTTGGCGTGAGGCTACGCTGTAGCCAACCATCATCAGTATGAAAATAATTCAAGTACCTTATAGAAGTTTATAGTTTATAGTTACGTGTGAAAAAACTTCATAAAATATGCGTTATATTTTTCATTACTAGTTTTGATGTGAAAAACGCATAAGGCAAATCTTATGAATTCAGTTATGAAAATGGTGAATTCTATTTTACAGTGTGTCTCACAATAGGTGTCACCTTTTTCCAGTCTTGGTTTATTTCAGCTGGGTAATAGGGTATTATAGGGGTATGTGGATTATAACTATTGAAAAAACAATTTCAAAATATTATGAAAACATTTTGAATGCAAGACAACACCATCCTATTTCACACGCTACAAAAAACAGACTACCTAAACCAACGAACCAACCATTGATTTCTAGCATACATAAGTTGACATTTATGTCATAATGGGAGCTGTTTTTAAGTGCCGGGAGCCCCCGTTACTAAAAATAATTGTCACTTTGTGAAACTGCATGTCGGTTTGTGAAAATAAAAATGATTAGATTTTTCTTGTTTAAAAGTCGAGAAAAAATAGTTGAGATCCATAAAAAATATGTTTGTGCTAGGAAGAACATCAATACAGATGGAAAAAAACATATTTTTTTTTAATTTTACCGAAATCCGGTAAATTTTTTACAGATATCTGTTAAATTTCACCGAAATCCGTAAAAAAGGATTACCGAACGTTCAGCTGTTGAGAATTCGGTAAAGCTTTACAGATTTCTGTAAAAAATCTAAGTGTGTAGACCGTGTCAGATATTCAATAGCCATACGCAGTTCGGAGTGAGTAAGCGTTTTGTTTTTCGTACCATGAAACGGTTCAAGGAAACTGGAAATGACCAGATTCAACACAAAGGATGTGCCAGACGAACTAGCAGAACGCAAAAATAGATCAAATGTGTGATGAAGCGAATAAGCCGTAACCCGGCCATATCTGGCCGTAAATTGAACAAACAATTTCAAATGTCCCCTGCTTCAATGAACAGGCTCCTCAGACATGATGTGGAGTGCAAGTCGTACAAGAAACAACGGGTTCATGGGTTGACGGAGCGTCAAAAGCAAGCCAGGGTCCAAAGAAGCAGATGAAAAGCTCTTTTTCATTGAGGACGGTCATAATCAACAACGCTATTAAAACACAATCAGAATGTATTGAAAATCATGGTATGGGGCACCTTTGGCGAAAAGGAACCCTTTCTCTTTTTTCATAGAACCTAATGTAAAAATCAACACTGAATATACCATCGAGCAGGTTTTGATGAACCATCTGCTTTCTCATGCTTCAACGCTGTTTGGGAATACAACATATTGTTTCCAACAGGACTCAGCTCCATCTCACAAAGCAAAGAAGACACAAGCGTTGTGCGTGGAAAATTTTCCCGATTTCATCACAAGCGAAGAAGGGCCTGCATCTTCACCGGATCTCAACCCACTTGACTGCTTTGTTTGGGATTATATGCTTCAACAAATAGGCCATTTGGTTGATATTTGGGACCAAATTCCTCAGCCAGCTGCGATGGGTTTACAAAGCGTTTGCGCAAAGTTATCAAGCAAAAGGGCGAGTAATTCGAATTGAATCAATATGGTTTAATTTAATAACATGTAACTTTAAAATGAAAAACAAATGCTATGATTTGGATGATTTGTTTTGCTGTAATCCCATTTTGTTGTAGTGACACCTATTGTGAGACACCATGTAAAGCGCTGCCTCTCATCGATACGCCAACGGAAAGCGCATATTTATAATATCATAATGCCAAATGTAAATTGTTCCTGAAACACGCCGACTTCAAGACCGCTTGAAGTCTGCTGTGTACAGCTCCTAGAATACTATTGATTTATTGAACAAGTAGATCAACTGATCATGTTTTCGGTTTTGTTTCACAAGAGCATCCTAAAGCTTGGAGTACACTGTTTGTCCAATAGCCAAATATTTGTCATAGGCAGATAGGCATCTGACAAACATCTATGATATCTGTCAGCTGTCTAGCTGCCTATGCCAAATATTTGGCTATTGGACAAACAGTGTACTACAAGCTTAACATCTGATGTTTTGAAGTTCAAGCGGCTACTAGGAAACTAGAAAAGTCCATTCATAAGCCATTACTTAGCCCAAATAAACAATTACATATATTGATTAAGCTTCCTGGCAATATCACCAGTCACGGCCATCGCGTGCATATCAGTTTTATATCCCACAATGTCTCACCTTTAAATTTGTCCCGATGATGATTCTGCGCGTGGTGATGGTGTGCTGCTGCGGCCGCCATCGCCAGATGATGCGGATGATGGTGCGGGTGATGATGATGCTGGTGATGATGGTGTTGGTGATGGTGCGGGTGGTGGTGATTGGTCAAATGTGATGTTTGTTGCGACTGCTGCGATGGCGTCTGTTGACCCACTAGGTGATGTCCGGACGGTAGACCTTGATGGGCGGGATGTTGCTGTTGTTGTTGTTGTTGTTGCTGGTGATGCGCTGATAGATGTTGAAGCCCGCTGTTGGTACTGTTTGGGATACCAGCGGACGTTGTGCTTCCACCGCCGGTCGTATGATGTTGGTGGTGAAATTGATGAGGGGAAAACCCGCCGGCACTTCCGTGGATATGGTGCAGAGTCTGGAGAGCCGAAAGACTAGGCGAGGATTGTGATAAATTATGAGCAAGTTGGTTTTGGCTATTTTCCACACTTGACGGGGCATCCGTGAGGGAATCAGAATCTTTACTTATTCGCAGCTGGAAGGCCGATGCCGTATCACTGTGATTGTTCAAGGATAGGTTCATCACATCGCTGAAGCCATGTCCGTCGGCTTCCTGTTTTTTCTTCAGCCCCAAAATGGCTGCTATCGTGAAAGATTTTCCAATCCCGTCGGCATCGAGGGGCGTCGTACTGGGGGTGTGATTGTCGCTTCTAGCGGTATCGATTGCATCTTCATCGCAACAATCCTCTGCATCATCGTCATCGATGATGTCGATGTTGTTATTTTCCGCATCGCTGCTCTGGTTGGTATCGGTATTCTCAATATCCAGACTATTTCCGCCAACTAGATCTGGATTCTTATCACAATCGTCATTGCCTCCTATGGTGTTATTATTGAGCAAATTCAAATCTTCGCTGCTATGCTTTTGATGATGGTGATGATGATGATGCTGGTGCATTTGCTGCTGGTGATGTTGGTCCAGAGCGGCGGCTGCGGCTGCGGCAGCGGCGGCCGCAGCTGCCGCCGTGGCATGCGAATTGTGTAAGTTGAGAAAATGTGTCAAAGGATTTGTGTGGTATTTCGCTGGCTGGTGGTGAATCATTGCTAATTTACTACTCGGTAACTTTCCGATAATGAAGACGCACTCTTATCGAGCTGGACAACTTAATTATATGGGGAAACTATTCGCAGCCCGGTTGACCTCCCGCTCCTTCCTTGCGCCAACCAACCGACGATCGCCGGAAAGCAGAGTGTACCCCGATGATGAGGGTCAACTTCATTTGAGAATTTACACTAATGGGATGGAAAACTTTTTTTTCTGCTCCCCAATTTATCCGTCCAATGAAGCGAACAAATCCTGTGCTGAAACGAAAATAAAAAAAAGATAAGAGGGGAAATCGGGGGTTAGTATTGTATCACATTAAATTAGCTCAAGCAAATTGTCGTTCATACGATGAAATGAAAAGTTCTCTCTGGTCCAGGGGAGCAAATGAAGCTATCTTCCTAAATTGAGACGCGTACTACAACGGCTTTAATTAAATTGTTTAAAGTGAAACAAGAGCTCCGGCCTTTGTTCAGGCGGGGTGGACGCGAAACTTTAAATTGACTCTTGAAGACACATAAAGAAACGTGGAACTAGGTTGGTTTGCAAACAAGGTTTCTTTGTTGGCATTAAAGTAGATTAGAGTCTCCATTAGCACTTTGTAGAAATTTAACTAGCAAATAGCGCAATAAATGAATATACATATTCTCAAGTAACACAGGCAACAATTTTATAGAAACTGAGACTACTATTTCTTCATTCTTATGTAACCAATGAGGTACAATATTTAATGGCTTACAGTGATAGTGTATGAGTTAACAGTTATTGTAGATTTAATAATATCTCAATTTTACAAATTAGTTAAACTGAAAGTATATTTATATATTGTAAACATACCTGGTTGAAAGAAGACTGCAAACTATGTTCTATATCGGATATTATTTTTCAACTAACTTTTGACATATATGACGATCAATTATGAATTAAATATAACCTTTTCCGATCTATGATCTGCAAATAATACGCATTTTATTTCAGTGCCTATATGCAGATATTCTCGCAAAGCACCGCCTAAACCATGTTTTGGCAATTCGACACCGAAGTTAACCATCTGCAACAAACTGAGCTAAGCGGTACAATGCGGTTAGCAGGTCGGCACTGATATGTTCATAAAAGCGGAGAATGGACTTTAAAGTGTATCAGTTACCACACTCCGAACAAGTGGTAGGAGGAAGAAACGAATCCCATTAACTGTTGCCGCAAATGTGATGCACCTGTGTGCAAGTGTTGTGGCTATTAAGTGGGATGTGATATAGACGAAGAATTGATTGTGCATTATGATACAGGATATCTATATAATATGATATACGTCGTACCATAACAATGAAAACTGTTGACCTGGATGATACGTCAAGAGGTTTCATCTGTTGCTTTCTTTTTATTATATACGTATCTGTCGCAAAACTATTGCTGCTATAGACAACGGAAATCAAGCTTAGGCTGACTAGCAATGTTCAAATTGAGAATCAAGTAATAACTGATTACATTCAAAATTGAATGTGTGTCTTGTATTTCTACACAACAGCAATTAATAACACAAAAAATATATTCCAGGGTTCCAGACCCGGTTCTAGGTCTGTTAGTACAAGAAGCCCTTTACCCCGTTTTCTCAAGCGGATATTAACAAAAAGCTCAAATTTTATGTAGGTTTCAAGTGACCATTGAAACCAGCTTTAATCCGAGAGCTAGAAAGTGATAGCTCTACTGCAAAACCCATTTCAGAATGTCTGGAGAGTCACACCCATTTCGAGGTTACTTTCACATATAATAAGCCCCGCATGTAAACATTACCGATATCATTTGGATAAGTGCACTGCAACACGCTTCCAGATTTGGAAAAGTTACATTTCTAAACCTCTTCTAAACGTATTTATTATTATTTAAAAATATGGTTATTGTTGTATAGTTATAGTCAGATATATCTCACCCATGGCCACTTCCTTAATGACACTCGCTTGTTCATTCGGAAAATAAAAAACTCGACGTTGATTCGCAATTAATTCGACGCTTATTCTTTTTTTATCTTTTCAAGCTTATTGATTTCATAATTAACTTATTGCTTGCTCTCAAATTAGTGTTCTAAATGCACTTCCACAGTTATAAATTGGGAGCTTTCGATGCCAGGTACCATTTTTGCATTAAGTATGATTGTCAGGCAAGTACAATCATACGCTATATGCCCAGGGAGTCGAGAAATTGTCCTTAACGAAATATTCCTAGACCAGAACGGGAATCGAACCCAGCCACCTCCAGCATGGTGTTCCTTTGTACCTACGCTTTTACTGACTGAGCTAGGAGGACCCTTAATTTCACGCACTCGTGACAAAATGACCGCAAAAATTAACGTTGCTTAACCGCCTGTTAGATCTGCAACCTGCATAACAAAACTCTGTACACCACGTGGTGAATGCATCGGAAATTATATGGCAGCCTTTAACGCGCACATGCCCGTTGTCTTCGTTTGCTGCTTCTGACCAGCAAATGGCCGTTGTTTACATGCAGTGGTCTTTTTTTTCACTCCACACTCTGTCAATAATTACTAGTTTATAGCATTTATGAGCACGGTAATGTAAAATTTTATGCAGAATATAAAAAAGCCGTAAAAAAAGTAAAGTAGAACTGTTTTTGTGATATGGATAAAAGTTGATTTTTTAATAAGTGAACAATAACATATTTATTAAAATGGAATATCTCCAACGCGTGTGTTTCAATTTCAAATATTTTGTCATCAAATAAAAAACCGGACTTCTCAACACTGCAATATTCAAGGAGTAATAGCTTCGACGCAATTTATAAAAATATATTATTTTGTGAGATTTTTTTTGGAGATTTGTAAAAAAAATTGTGCAAAACGTATGATTGATACCAAAATAACGTCAACAAAAAAATATATTGCATGTGTTAAGCTAGTGTTAAGGGCCCAATGGTGAAAATCGGTTGAAAAATGAGGATGTGGTTTTTGGAAAAAGTGCAGAAATGCGGGAGAAAACAGAAATTTGTTAGAAATACGCCCAACTCTCTCTCTCTCTCTCTCTCTCTCTCTCTCTCTCTCTCTCTCTCTCTCTCACACACACACACACACACGATTTGGATTACCTACTGTTCTATTGTGTGTAATGTATTCTGGCACCTATTGTTAATAGCTATTGGTAACCCTTCTAAACAAAACAAATTGTGACAGCTTCCTTGTTCAGTTATCGGAGTAAGAAAAATGTGCGCAGCAAAACGGGAATTCAAATGCAAAAATGATCCACAAAAGTTTTGTTATGTCTGTGTAGTCTACATTTTTACGACACCGGTTAAATTCACTGCTTCTCATCAATCTGCGTTCCGTTTTTATTTTGAAATTTGTCCGGAGAATCTGGATAAACCATGGGTGCCTAACGTTCTGTGTAATTCATGCAAAACATGCCGGGATAGGTGAAATACAGGTAAAAGGTATGTATGGCTAACCAGTTGTCCCATTCAAATTTGTTATATATTCTCATTTCTGTCACTGTAAAGCCGCTATTTGTCCTTTGATAAGCCAGTTATTTGGAATGGACCTATTTTCAACATTGCAATGCTACGGATTGTTATTTCTGCCTCACCGAAGTTCAACAACATGGCCTTAATAAGTCGGTGAAGTATGCTGATGTGCATTTCGTAGAAAAACCAACTCCACATTTGAATTCAAGCCGGTACCTATTTGCCCAAAACGAAAAAGGGAGTCTTCATTTGAAGATACTGCCCAGCTGGTTAACGAGGACGCAGATCAAAGCAAGGGGGTGCTCCCTTAGCTCAGTCAGTAAAGGCGCAGCTACAAAACAACACCATGCTGGAGGTGGCTGGGTTCGATTCCCGGTCTGGTCTAGGAACTTTTCGTTATGGAAAATTTCTCGACTCCCTGGGCATAGCGTATGATTGCACCTGCCACAAAATCATACTAATGCAAAAATGGTATCTGCATCGAAAGCTCTCAATTAATAACTGTGGAAGTGCATCTAGAACACTAAGTTGAGAGCAAGCAATAAGCGAACTGTGAAAGTAATAAGCTTGAAATGCTAAAGAAGAAGAAGATCAACGCGACACAGAATTTGACACAAAATCATAATTTTTAATTTTTTCAACTCTTTATTTATTCTAAATTTTACATTATTTTACATTCATATATTATACTAGGTGCTCCTGCTAAGTAATTAACATTTCAACCTTATATGTCATCATTAATATCTAATTGTGTCAATATTATTTTTGCATTGTCTAATCAGATTTTTTAACAGGGCCATTTTGCCTGCGTGTAAGAATTACAGCTGATTTCTTAAAACTCGTTCTTATCTCTTGAGAGAATTGATCATTTCAATTGAAGATTGCAATGATTTTTGTCAAAAATTATGAATTAATTTGTTGGACATTTCTTCTAGAGTCTCAACGTTTGATATTCTATGTAATTCAATAGTACTGAACCAGGACGGCAGCTTCAAAATCATTTTCAAAACTTTGTTCTGAATCCTTTGAAGTGCTTTTTTCCTAGTTGCACAACAACTAGACCACCGACAACCCGACATGAAACTCAATCTTCACTTTTTATCAAGAATCCATAACGACGGATTCAAATGTGCAGCGATCCCATGTGTCAAAACCTATAGAATCATTTTATCTAGATCAAATAAATGTGTCCAGCACTGCTCAGACATGAACCTTCTTATCAAGTTTCCAAGCGCGTTCGTGGCTTCAATAAACGTTTTCAGCGAACATGAAGATAGATGTCAGCGATATAATTTGAACAGAAATATTAAGACATTTGCTATTGTCATTCATGTCGGTTTGTCGGTGACTAAAGGGCGAACACGAAATTATTGCGACACATTCAACAGGGCATAACTTTTTTACCATTGGGTAAAAATCAACCAAATTTTGCACACTTTATTATTGATGTGTATTGTTTACATGCTGTCAAACTCGAAGTCGTGTTTTCCGATTCAACGAAAATGGAGGTGAACCAACGCGAGTCGAGAGAACAAATTCTTTCCAAACACCTGGAATTTCCTGACCTGTCGCACCGGCAGTTGGGAAAAATGTTGAACATTCACCATTCAACCGTCTCCAGAGTGTTGAAGCGGTTCCAGGAGCGGTTGACGTTGGACCACGGCAAAGGAGCTGGAAGAAAACCGGGACCGGAGAACAGAAAGACGGAGGGAAAGGTGAAGCGGATGATTAAAGCAAATCCCAACGTCTCAAGCCGTGATTTGGCTAAAAAGATCGGCATGTCGCAGAGCTACGTCCAGAATGCAAAGAAGAGAGCTGGACTACATACATACAAGGTACAGAACTTCCCAAACCGCGATGAGCGGCAACAATCGACGGCTAAAACTCGGGCACGGAAGCTCTACGAGAAGATGCTGACAAAATATGGCTGCTGTGTGATGGACGACGAAACGTATATAAAAGCCGATTTTAAGCAAATTCCGGGGTTGGAGTTTTTAACCGGCAAGAGCAAGTTCTATGTGGACGACAAATTTAAGAAGAAGAAAATGTCGAAGTTTGCCTCCAAATATCTCATTTGGCAGGCCATCTGCTCTTGCGGACTGAGGAGTGAGCCTTTCGTGACATAGGGCACAGTAAATAGCGAGATCTGCAAATCTGAGTGCCTCGAGAAGCGCCTTTTGACGTTCTTGCAGCAAAGCTCCGCTATTTTGGCCAGATTTGGCATTATGCCACTATTCTAAAAGTGTCCTGGAGTGGTATGAGGCCAATTCTGTCCATTTTGTTCCAAACGACATGAATTCGCCAAACTGCCTGGAGCTGCACCCGGTAGAGCAGGCAATGATGAAGCGGGAACTTCGGAAGAGCAAGAAAACAGTCAAAGACGAGAAGGACATGTTAAGAAAATGAAAAAAAAAAACTGAGAAACTGGTACCGGATGACACTGTAAAGACTTTGATGGAGGGCATCAAGCGAAAATGCGTTCAATTTTACACTCAAGGCTCCATCGATTAACTTTTCTTTTGATTTTGAAGTAAATATATGTATAAAACTACCCTTAAATTTTGGTTATATATATATATATATATATATATATATATATATATATATATGTATATATATATATATATATATATATATATATATATATATATATATATATATATATATATTATATTATTGGTAACATTATAAGAAAATTGGCATGACATTTTCGGTGTCGCAATAATTTCGTGTTCGCCCTTTAGACCATATTGGCTTAGCATAAAGCATGGCCCGTCTAAAAATTTGTTTGAATATTAGAAGTTTGTTCTTTAAACAAAGTTTGAATTTTCTGTTTAAAAGAGGATATAAACATCTTATATGTTTATTACATTTGGCTTGAATGCCCTCAATGTGACCTTTAGAAGTTAATTTTTGATCAAGTATCAGTCCAAGATATTTTTACTTGACTTTCTTTTAGCATATCAGTATTGGCATTGACGTTTGCAACACCCTTCAGGGGATGGAGCTACGATGAGGAACAATCCGTTGGAGACATTGCATGCCACCATGAAACGAAAACCAGCTTCTTGATGCGTTTCTTTACGCAATAATTCATCCACGGAGACATTCTCACCTCGCTCACCTGGCCACGTTCCATGGAATCGTGTTGGTGATAGGGAGGATTTGGTATTTCACCTTTGCGAAGACACGGGGGAACCCAACGTGGCCGGGTCAGTAGATATCAAAGGGAAAGAGAATAAATAGTCGGAGAGAATAGTTGAACAGAATGCCCTGTCTGGTGTACAGAAACAATAATGTATTAAAAATGGTCGTCGGGAGACGAAGTCTAAGAAGGTTAAGTGATGCTCCATTTCTCTCTTCAAACGGTTGGGACCTCTTAGCATTAACTATAGTCCTAGCTCCCGTGGGCTTATGCGATGATAGCGCCAACACTCGCTCTTCTGGAAAAAGAAGAATCAGTTCAAAGATATAAGAACGGGTACTGAAAAAGAACTCTTGTCAGTTTTCTTAAATCGCATGCACCTCACCTACACATACACGCATATATACACTTATTAATAGTTTGGCAAGTAGCTTCAATTCCGTTTGATAACCGCTTAGACATAGTGAGTAAATATAGAACGAGCTTACCAAGCCAGTAGCAGTTCAATACTTTGATTCGCAGTCCCAATCTTAGATGGTCTGTAAGATCGACGTCAAATCTGCATCTTCGTGCTGGACTGTTTCAAGAAAAAGGTACCATCAATATCTTGCTGTGAAGCTAACTTCGACAAACAATTTTCATGAAATAAAAGGGGAATCAAAGACAAATGGACACAAAAAACAGCAAGTAAGGCTCAAATCATCTATGAAGCAAAATCAACAAAACAACACCATCAAATACAATGGCAACTGTGAGCAACAATAAAGATTAACTGCAAAACCAGATACCAGCCAAATGGCACGCAACGCGGCAGTGAATCAGATCAGCTCAGACATCTGCAAACCGGAAATGAATAACACACTCATCACCGTGCAAAAGCCTACCATAGATTTCGTTCCTGTATTGAAAGCACTAGACACTTCCAAATCACAAGAGAAGAAAGAATCAAAATAAAAATAGTACCACAAGACACAACGACTAAAAGCGCAAATACCACCTACCAGGCAAAAATCCCAAAACCTTCCTCACGTTAATATAATAATAATTCACAAAAACACAATTAATAACAAAAATTGTAATAATGATGATGAAGATCAATGGTAATGGTAATGAACGAAGCAATATGAAACAAGAAAATATATACAGTAAAGGGATATTACAATATAAACTGAAATTGCTTGATCTGCCGACCGCTGTCCTGCTGCAACCGCAGATCAATCCTTCGCATCCACCAAGAACCAGAAAACCGCAGACACATATGATGACAGTTGAGAAAAAATTCAAATCCTAAACCATTCTACACATATTGATGGCCCGGGAGACCAAGAAACACATCATGCAATAGACACGAACTAGGGAACCCGACGGAAATATGAATTCTCAGGACACAGTCCAGACACACGATCTCTTCGCAGCAGGTGGAAAACCTGATGTGAAACTCCACAACGGGAACCGAATCTCAGCTTCGGCGTCTTGACGAAGAATCTCACCGGAGCTCTCTGGCGATGACTAGCCGCCAGTTTCAGTGCAAGGGTCTAACCAGAGGAACTGCGCTCGTAGAGCATACGAAACACTGAAAAGGGATAACCAAAATCGTCGAGTGGAAACACAGCAGAAAGCCGACGTAGACAGAAAATACTTTACACGGCGTGCCGCTTTACATAAAGCGTTTGAGACTATGGGGGCATGAATTGACCGACTGAAAAATATAAAGGGTACGAGTGAATTCACAAGATATCCATTGGCATTGATGCCAACGAGGAAGTCGCCGGTGCACCGCCGCACCAGGCAATTTTGCGTCGTCATTCTCTTCCCGTCTTCCGGCTTCTTGCAGCACTTTTTCGTTTGGGGCAGCCATCATTGTCCGGGGAGACTGTTCGCAACTGGCACATTTTTTCACACCCATGATCACCATAGCGGCATCTATCCGGCACCTAATCGGTTCACCAGCGGTTCTTCGATCGATATGCATCGTTTTGACGCACGCCATGCAACGCACAACAGGAGGCATTCCTTTCAAGGGAAACCTGAGATTTCAAAAGTTTTGAAAATTGAAGGGAATGAAGAAAAAATTCTGACACCGAAAATTGAACACGTCCGGTCTCGCTCATAGCTTACTTCGATTCAAGATATTTTACTGACTTGACCAAGAAATTGGAACTCCGTTCATAGTGACCATATGACTATTACTTGGTTTAAAAAATGCAGCTCTAGGTTTGTGTGGGAATATTATAAGTTGAGTTTTGGAAGCATTAGGAGAAATCTTCCATTTTTGAAAATAATCTGTAAAAATGTCCAAGCTTTTTTGTAGCCCCCTGGATATAACACGAAGACTTTTTCCTTTAGCGGAAATGCCTGTGTTATCAGCAGAGCAAGATTTTTTGACATCCCTGAGGTAAACCAGGGAGATCTGAAGTGAAAATGTTATATAGTATTGGCCCAAGAATGCTACCTTGAGGAACACCAGCTCTAATGGGCAATTGGACAGATTTAGAATTCTGATAATGTACTTGCAATGTTCTATCAGTTAAGTAGTTTGACAAAATCATCATTATTTTTCCAAGCAGGACTCAATGATTTGGTACGTGATTAGGAATTGTCGAAACAGAAATCTGAACTGCTTGCATCACGCTTAAAAGAAAGAAATTTATTAGAGCCTGGTGTGACAATTTCGTACTGCAGAAATCGTGATGAACAATTCGCTAAATACTTCTCCAAACAAAATAACTGTAGCACCATCATCATCAACATTGTCGCACCATCCATCCGTGCAACATCCACAGTATCCGATCAAGGTGCTATTGTGACCGAAAGGTCATCCACCACACAAGAAAGAATAATATTTTTTTTCCCGAAATCTCTCCGATCAGAACACATGACACACTATTGTACCACTTTCTATCCACACTGACAATAGAAACAATTGTACCCAGAAAGTAATTTTAATAAAACGACTCTTGAGTATTAGCTTACAAGAAAATGGTGTACAGATGGGGAGCTGTGAAGTTTTTTTTCTTTTCGTTGAACAATAATTGTGATTTTTCAAGTTAATTTTTTTCTCGGAAGTGTTTTTTTACTTGTGATTTTCATTGTGCGCGATATACTAATTGTATTCGTGCTGTTCCTTTCGAAAAGGATGATGTGAAAATATTTGCCGAATAGCAGAGTGATACTTCTGTAGAGACATAAATGCATCCTTTAGCATCAAAGGGAAGCCGTCCAAATGAAGACTGAAGATCAGCAACAATATCCGGTGAGATCTTTCTGAATTTGAACGATACTGCTAAATACGTGCCATCATCAAAACAACAAGATTTGATGATGGAAGTCTATGCACAGTACCCATATCCATTTGATATTTGTACCGTGTTTATGCGGGGCTTGTTGTCAGTGAAAGTGACCTCGGAATGGACGTGAGTAACCAGGCATTCTGAAATGGGTTACTGGAACCCAACAGAGCTATCACCTTCCAATTCCCGGGCTAAAAATGTTTGTCGAGTCGACAACAGTTCGTTTAACTCCAAACATTTGACTTTCATAAAATCACTGCCGGACAGCGGGCGTTGGATTGCACACACACACACACACACACACACACACACACACACACACACACACACACACACACACACACACACACGCTTGAGTATTAGCTTACAACTAAATCGGTGCACATCATTTTCCTCGATTTGAGAAGCCCGATCAAATTGATTGTACGCTAAATAACGCTAGTTTTTGCCGAGATGTAAACGGTTTGTTCGAAGAGTTTGGGGAGCATCACAATCAAAGTGAATGGCGTTTGTTTATCGACAGCAGTAAACTGAGTTTGAAGGCTGTTTTACTGCATCAAGGAAACAGGAAACCCTCGATACCGCTGGCTCATGAATCAATGGCGCTGCTGCTGAATTTGATAAATTTTATGCAACACTCTTGGAAGATTTGCTCCGATCTTACGGTTGTTGCCATGTTGACTACACAAAATACATGTGCTTTCTCTGTAAATAGGACAGCCGAGCACGTAAGGAACATTACCATAGACTTACTCTAAGACTAGTAGGTCCCGAACAAATAGGATTTTTTTCTTGGCTCAGTCAGTACTAGCACATCGGTCCCAAGCGCGGTCCCAAGCTTAATAATGCGCCCCTTATAATGAACACAAACCCCAATATTCTGTCAAAATAACACAGCAAATCAAAACAAAGGCGCAAATATGTATAGCAAGGTGCTGGCTTCAAGATGTACTTCGGACCAAGGGGCTCTTCAACAGTGAACCAATTTCAAATCGCTAGTTGCATATTGATTGTTGGCATTACGTTAAAAAAGACTGGCCAAAGAGGACAAGTTTGACTCTTGGGAAAGAAAACGTGATATGTGTTCCTCTAATGGATAAAGATCAAATTATTCTCCCACCGTTACATATAAAACTTGGACTCTTCAAGAATTAAAAGCGTTGGAAAATAATGGATCTGCATTTGAATATCGGATGCAAAGATTAAGGAAGGTGTTTTCGTGGGTCCTCAACTAAAAAAATTGATTGAGGACAAACATTTCTTCGCAGATTTGGCTCCTGATGGGCAAGAAGCGTGGAAATCATTTCGACTGGTTGTTACGATTTTTCTAGGAAGCACTAAAAGTGCGGATCATGTTGAAGCTATTGAGAATTAGCTGGAAAACTATTAGAAAATAGGTAATATTAAATCTAAAAATAACTTATCAAGTTACCCATGTTTCATGCACATAGTTTATAATTCCTTGCTCTTCATGACTATAGGTGTAAACATGTCATCGAATATCCATTTCCTTCACTCTCATTTGGATTTCTTCCCACCGAATCTTGCCGACAAAAGTGTATAGCTTAACGCATGCAATATATTTTTTTGTTGACGTTATTTTGGTATTAAGCATATGTTTAGCACAATTTTTTTACAAATCTACAAAACTACTCAAAACAAGACTACTTTTTTGGAATATTTGAAACAAAAAAGTGTCCATCTGCCTACATGAAATTTCAGATTGCAGTCAGTCGGAAAACTTATATTATTATTATTAAAACTGATTACCTCTCCATGACAACGAAAAGACGCCAAGCCCTGCGTTGTATCGTCGAGCACGTTAAAAATATGGTCCGTACAAAGGTAATCTTAAATGATCTTTCGACCAACGCACACATCAGCTCCCTTATTTTTGAAAGAAAGTAAGATGAGTGCCTCACTGTTTCCATCGGTTGGAGGGCCTCAATAGAACTGAGACTATCTGAGAAGTTGAAATAATGGTCTAAGGGCATGCTGAAAATCATTCCCAATGCGAAAATGATTGCTGCTAGCTCAGCAAAATATACGGAACAGGGTACCTGAAGTTTCTGGAAGGCAGATGAGTATTCATTGTAGACACCGAAACTAGTGAATCCATCAATGCGCGAATCATCAGTGAAAAATCTAGTTTTGTAATTGAGATGTTGGTACTTTTTAATAAAAATATGGGGGATTAAAATAGGTTGAAGTTGATCTGGAACTCCTTGAATAGCCTGTTTCATGGAGAGATCATAATCAAGGGACGAACTGTGATAAGTGTAGCGTACACTATCCCAATTATAACAGGGGAGACTATCTATATCGGATAACGTATAGTTAATATAGATTCGTAACAATCTAGACTGGGTACTAAATTCGGGTATTTCTCTTCAAGGTCAAGGTTTTCAATCACAAGGTGATTCCAGTGAATGCATACATCCAAGGGCAACACGTAAACAACCGATGCTCGTACTCTACACCATAGGAATTCAGAAAAAAAGTTTTATTTTGCGAATTTTATAACGAACTTTTATCATTTGAAAAAGTTAAGAAAACTCAAAAACTTTGAAAATACAGATAAATGCTAAACAATTCAATCGATTTCAACGATATTTTGAGAATAAGGTGCGACCCTAGTGGTCGGATTTGTAAACTATGACATCTTATGTGTTCCCTATAATGATAACAACATCGAACGTTTTTTTTTTTCGAGGTGCAGCTCGAACGTGTTTCAGAGAAATACAAAATGGAAGAAGAAAGAAGAAAAATAATTGTGCGCAATCATTTGGAAAACCTTCGTGTTGGGAAAACTTGCTAAAGTGTTGGGTTATCCCCGAAATACCCCGAAAAGTACAGAGAAACTTTGTCGACGGATCGCAAACCTCAAAGCAAGCGTCGGCGGGAACTGTCAACCGTCAATTGCGGAACAAAGTCATCAAGAACATTAAGGCATACCGCAACATCTCAGATCGCGATTTGGCCAAAAAGTTTTGCGCCGCACGCAGTATCGTGCAACAGATTCGTCTCCGGGAAGGCTTCAAGTCATACCGTGCTTGTACACAACCAAATAGGGATCAAACGCAAAACAATTTGGTTAGAACCCGTGCCAGAAAACTGTATGATCAGGTGTTGACAAAATGTAAAAACCAATTTCAAACAGCTACAGGGATACAAAATTAACTTGGCTACGGCTCGGGGAAATGTTCCTGCCATATTCAAGTTTGTGTTTGAAGATAAATTTGCTCGCAAACACATGATTTGGCAAGGCATGTGTAGCTGCGGTATGAAGACCAAGGTTTTCATCACTGTTAAGAAATTTAAGTCAGAGCTGTACAGAACGGAATGTCTCCAAAAGCGAATATTGCCATTTATCAGATCCCACAATGAACCTGTCATGTTTTGGCCTGATCTGGCAAGCTGTCATTACAGTAAAACAGTGCTACAGTGGTATGAAACCAACGGGATTCAGTTTATACCGAAAGAACTCAACCCACCCAACTGTCCCCAGCTCAGACCGATAGAGAGATTTTGGGCTATTATGAAGAGGAAGCTGACGGTGAATGGCAGTATCATCATAAGCACCAATGAATTGAGAACCAAGTGGAATAAGATTTCCAAAACGATGGATGAGAATAATGTGCGCCGGTTGATGAAGCGTATTCCGGGAAAAGTCCGCAAATTTCTTCAAAATCGAGATGATTAATTTGTTTTTATTTTTGTATTTTTCCTCTAAGGGTCACATAAAGTCGAACATTTTAGTTAAAACAGAATACTATTTTGTAAATGTATATCCGAAATATGTACAATAGTCTTTGTTCCAATTCTAACTAAACCACATTTTAAATGAGATCAAAATTCCTTGAATAAATTGAATGAAATCCCGTTAGCTACAGATTCGAATTGTTTTGAAGGAACCAAAAGTGTTCACGGTTGTTCCCAATGAATAAATGTTAGGCTTTTATTATCGAGTTTGTCAGCCCTGTGCTGGTTCATCTCCCTTAATAAATCGATGCATTATAAATATAGAAACTGTTAACCATGCTTCAAAAAATCTTTTCATAAAGAATCAACAGCAGCATCCACATTCACATTCTCCTGGAAGTATCACCGTAAAGAGTCGTTTGCTGTGCTAAAGTTAGTTTCAACTTTCGGCTTAACATTTCAACACAAATATTTTAGTCAAATTAATAAGATACGTAGTGAGTATGCAATACCGATTTCTGAAAATCTTTCATAATGATAATGTTGAAACCAAGCTGACAACTTTACGACCTCGAAAATGAAACCCTCGAAATCCGGAGCAATTTGCGAAATGGGTGAATCTGCTTTTGTAAATGGACATTTAAATCGACAATTTGTCGCAAATTAAAGCTCGATTCAAAGTAAATCTGGACGCACGGTTCGATACACCACTGCGTCCCTGGTGGTTGGAACAAAAAACGTTTGACAGGAATTTTTTGATGTTTTATTGACGAAGAAACGGGTGAACAGTTTTTCTCAATTGATCGACGCATCTCGAAATTACGCATCATGGCACTTGAGAAAAGAAAATTAATCGTGCACAAACATCTAGAGAATCCTTCGTGATCTGCCTCAAAAATAGCAAACGTGTTAAAATTCCCAAAGTAAAGGGTGTGTTTTGTTATCAAACGTTGAAATTATATTCTGAGTATGAACGGAGAGCACATCGCATCTATCATAAAAGTCTCACTAGGGACAAAGAGCTGAGGAGAAAGGTGTTGAGGTACGTGAAAGGCAATCCAGGTGTCTTCATACGTGATTTGGCAAAGAAATACGATTCCAACTTTTCCACCGTGCGTAACATCCTTTCAAGAGAAGGATATAAGTCTCACAGATAAAAAGAAACATTGAATTTTCTCCGTTATCTAATGCACATAAAGGGAATGCTAGATTTGGCAGAAATTAATGGGATGTTTCATGTAAATATAAGCCAGATAGCGCCTAAATCTAGCCTCTTGTATGAAAGGTTTCAAACATTGTTGTATGGCGCATGAAAAATTGCAAACAATTTCGTTTTCTACGCCTCCTTGGGCTTGGAATTGAACGAAGGGAAATTTTACACGCTTGTTAAAATTAATTATGTTTTTCTGTGCTTTTTGTGCCAATAAACATCGGCCGGGTGATAAGACATCAATAAAAATGGAAAAAATAGCAATAAAAATATGTGAAATCGCCACTGAATTATTAAACACTGTGCCAACGTAAAAATAACAAATTGCACTAGAAAAACTTAAAACAGCAATAAAAAATTGATAATTCACTTTCAATAATGCAAAAGTGACTGGTAAAACTTTCAAAAAAAGCAATTGAAATTAGTATAAGCGCAATAATAAGCTGATTGTTTGCAGCGATAATAATAAGTTTTAGCAGCAAACATGTGACAAAAGTATTCAAACACTTCAACTCTCTCCACAAAATCGCAATAAAAAAATCAAAACATAAAAAAAAGTAAAAGAATTTGTTTGGTTTCAATTGGAAAGATTTGCAAAATTGAAAGACTTTTGTCATATGTATAACGCTAGAACTTATTATTATGACGGAAAAGCAATCGTAAAGCGAAAACATCGAGGATGCGGTAAAGAAGTGACAAATGCACAACAAATGCGTTTAATTTTTAAGTGATGATCACGTGTATGCGCCCAAATTAACTTTGAATCGGACTTTAAAGCTCATTTTTTTAAACTAAGGCCACAATCGGGTGAAAAAAACGATTATGATAGCCAACTGTGGCCTTAATTTTGCAAAGTTTAAGGCTTTTATTGGCCACAAAAACTTCAATTCAAATGTTTGTTTACAAAAGCAGACACGACCATTTCGCAAATTTCTCCGGAAAAATTAACAAAAACCAAATATTTGGTTTAAATTATGCACACAAGATGGGTAGACATACGCAGGTTCTAAAGAAGAGCTTTAAAATAGTTTGAATGAATTTAATACATACATAAATGTAGTAAGCAGAGTAAATGATTAATGGGGATACTTTTTTAATCGCGTGATGGACAATTACTATAGGTCACTTTTGTTCAACTGGTCACTATTTGGTAAGGTTTTTCTTCCATTTACTAAATTCTCAGCCCTGAAATGTGTATTTTTTTAGTTCTCAGATGTTGAATGTAACTTTCGTGAACTAAGTTGGTAAGGAGTATCCTAAATGAGTTCATGGAGGACACATTTAACATCTGACTAGAACGGCTTAGTACTTCGTCAATTATTTCTCCCCTGAAGAAGGCTACAAGCAAGTGCTGATACTTTGAGACCAATAATAAATGTTGTCGTTCCGTTAAGTAATTTACTGCATAATCGAAATAAGATATTCAATGTATTCGATTTCTCTAGCAATTAACTGTTCACTGAAGTTTTGGAGTATATTGATAATAATTTCTTTGTTCGAATTATTAACTTTTCAAGCGCATTTATTTTTGTTTTTTGAGAATCCTCTATTTCAAAACGAAGTCAAAATCCAGTAGTTTATAAATCCATAAATCCGTAAATTAGTAAAATACTAAATTTTTACCTTTCAAATGTTTCACAAAAACTGCTAGTGGTATCCTTGTATATCCAGTTAATCTTTTTTTTCGGTTTTCGTACAACACTCCAGAACCTCACAGCCTACTTGCGGCTTTATCACTGAAATCTAATTATCCTTTTGTCACCACCACTCAATTAGTACTATTTGTTTGCAGGGTATCATGCGTACAACTTAATTGTCACACCTCACATCCACTAAAAGTATTCTCGTCGAAATTCGTAACTTGTATCAATCGCACTACAATCTCTCTGATGCAGCAGATAACCGGGTGCGTTGTCTCGCACAACCATGGACGGAATCTGAATGGGAAATGATCTACCACCATTGAGCAGCACCAGGTACGGGACAGAAGTATTTTGTCATTCTGCAATATCCATCATCATTTACAACCACGCACATGTTGGAACCGTGGAAGTTGCAGGTGCAGCTTAGATGATGAGCCGAGAGGAAGCCAATCAAATCAAAAGCCAACCACTTTTCGTTCCGGCAGACACGTACCAACCTATAGATACCCTTCGTTTGAATGATCACCGTCGTCGGAGCAGGGGGTGCTCCATAATGGAATCACTTTGCCACAATACTTGTCTCAGTCAATCTTCACTACATCCAACCGACCAACGGAGAAACCCAATCCCTACAGTAATGGTTCAGTGCGTTCTTCCATCCACTAGCAGAACTGAATTTGACCAAGCAAAGTGACCGGAAAAGTAGCTGCTTCTCGCAATCAGCAGTGGCATACATTAGGATACCCGACAAACACTCATTTTGACACAATAGATATTGCGAGAGAGATGGAGACCGATGGACCACAAGTTATAGCACTAATGAAAAAGAAATTCCAACAACGTCTCGACCTTTCGGTAAAACACTCTCGTATATTCCTCTGATAGCCCGAATGTAGACTATGAGCAACTGCTCCTGAAAGTATGTGCAGCGCGTTGACCGGGCCACGACCGACTGACGACGGCAACCATCACATCAGCCAGCAGCATCAGGTTCCTCTCCGACGACTGCGAGGACAGCAGTGCGACGCCCTTCCCTTCGGAGGCTTATTACTGCGAAGCAGAGCGGAAGTTGATGAGGTTATGCAAAAATTCTGTAAACGTGCCGTTTGCCTACCCGCTGTTCCCCTAACCGCCTTTTTATGTGTGTATTTATGTGCGGTGCACATGCCTGGCAAAGCGAGACCAAATTCACGGAGGGAAGAAGGACAATAATGATCACCACCACGACGATGAGGACTATGCTGCTGATGCTGATGATGATGATGATGCCGATGATGGCCGGCGATAATAGCAAACGAAGAACAGGTCCATTCTCTCCCAACCAAGCACGCAGACAATCAATGGTGAGTGTGAGGCGGACGAGAATAGCAAATAATTTCAGCTCGGTTGGGGGGTGGGAAAATGCTGTAGGAGGAAGATGACGGTTCATCCTCGAAATACCCACCTCCACGCGCTAGTACCGCTAGAATGGCTGAATCGACGTCATTACGGGACAGCGATTTGCCTTAATTTGCCAGAGATTTATTGGGCGAATGGAGTGTTGCCATTTTAACTACATATCATGATTGGGTGATTTTCTGAAACAAATTGAATCAATTTGTAGATTCTGGTTAACAACAATGAAGTAATATATGGGAAAACGAAGGGGGTCCGTTTTGGTTTTATTGAAGGAACTCAAAGGTTGGAAAACGGTACGAAATTTGTTCAAAAAAGGATCAAAATATGGCATTGAAGATTTGACACAGCCAAAAGTAGTCAACGGAAAAGTAGTGATATTAAAAGAAACAAATGAGATAATCAAAAGAAAAACGTTAATTCAACATGATCAAAATACAAATATTCAACATATTTTGAAACTAGAAAATGAGAAAAAAGATTGGTTATTTCCATTTAATTCCAACTACCTTTATTGCTAATAATGACATATACGCATATTTTACAATGGTTTGTTGGATCCTCCACAAGAAATCCCAATTCAATTCATCACACCTGCTAGTGAGTAACTAATTCCAAATTTCAACCCTAATCACATACCAGACAGCCTTAGACCATCCGCACCAATGCGGTTATATCGGTAAATTGTTATCCAGTTTGACAACTCGACAACTGTGCACCGGTGCAGTGGGCAAGAACTGATGAAAACTAAGGAAAAAATCTGTAACCTTTGTCGCTTTTAAGCGCGGCCTGTAAACAAAGCCATTTCCGCTTGAAAATTGTCTAGTGAATCGAATGGAACTGTTTTCAATCACCGCACGGATATGGTTGTGGAGTTATAGAGCTTATTTTACCCCACTTCCCCTTGAGTTCTTGAATAGTTTATAGATATCTTTGCTCGGAGTGGCTCAAGATCAACCAAATAAGGTTTATCCTATGTAAAATTTTCTGAAGAATCGAATGGAAGTTTTTTTTTGCTCTGTGAACAAAGATATGGCTGATTTTACCCCACCACTTCCCCTTATATATTATTGAAAAAAAAATTATATCTTTGCTCGGAGTAGCTCAAGATCTACAAAATAGTGCTAATCTCATGTGAAATTTCCTGGAAAATCGAACAGAAGCTGTTTCAACTACCGCACGGCTCTGTGAGCGATGATATGGCTGGTTTTACCCCACTTCCCCTTGTATTCTTGAATAGTTTATAGAATCTTTGCTCGGAGTGGCTCAAGATCAACAACATAGGACTAATCCAATGTGAAATTTTCTGGAGAATTGAATAGAGGTTGTTTCAAGCACCACACGGCTCTGGGAACAAATATATGGCTGATTTTACCCCAGTTTAACCCATGTAGTTGAATTATTTATCCCAAAAATATAAGAGGAAGTGGGATAAAATCAGCCATATCTTCGTTCACAGAGCCATGCGGTATATAAAACAACCTCTATTCGGTTCTCCAGAAAATTTCACATAGGACACAATCAAGTCGAGCGTTGGTTTATGAAACAAAATAACCAAAACAAGTTGAAATTACAAAACAACATCGTCATCTGGAAGACTTGCAGTGTTTACGATTTCTGTTGAAAGTGTTTTGCAGAATTTCACGTTTGTTGTGAAAAGTTGTGAAAAAATCAGTGCATCAAAACCCCGTGGACGAAATTGGACGCATCAAGAGGACAAAGCGCTTTGCAGGGCTTGGCTGGATGTGTCCCAAGTGCCAATCATTGGGAAAACCCAGGAAGCCGAATACCTGTACGGAAGAATCTACAAGAAGTTCGTTTAAATTGGTGCAGAGAACGGTTAAGCTCTCCTGAAACAGCGCCCCGCAACTGGCATCAAAGGAAAATGGTATTTGATCAGCAAATCGGTCGGCAACACGAATTTCTGAACACAAGGGCACCAGTATCTGTCAAATCTGAGGTGTGACTTTTTTTATCAACGACCGGTGCGATAGTGGGTGGCTGATACAAAATAGGAACGCTCTCTGTCATCAAAATATTACCCAGATACGAGCCCACCGGTGGGGATGGTCTTACTGGCAGATTAATCCCAAGCTGCCACTGATATGCGTAGAGCCGTTGCCGAGAACATATGAGCACAGATAGACGTTTAAGCAAGAACAGAATAAATCGATAACTTTGTGTAAATGTTCAAATCGTTAGCGTTAGCAATTGCTTGTTCACTAACGCCGCGTATTTCACTTAGTCGAGGTGCCTACTGATGTGGCGAAGTTGTGGCATCTTCTAGCATGTCAATATATCATGCAGACGTTTGCCATACGGCAAGCGATATAAGGCTTAGTGACCTTGAAAGCACGCACACTACAGCGCCATTTAAAACAAAGGAGTGCAAGTAAGAGGGGAAATCTTTTGAAGGAAAACAAACCATCATTCCTCTGCATGTGCTAGAATGGGAAAGGTGATTAAACGTCAAAAAGCCTAATTGACACGATGTTTTGACGTGCAATGAAATGTTACATATTGGCAACAAATCTGACAGATTATCTAATTGCTGGTAGTTAATTGTCATTTGTAGATTTCTTGAAGCTTGAAAGGCTATGATATAGTATGAGTATCTGTGAAATAAGCCACATTTGTCGTTTGTCTGCAGCAGTTTTAGCCAAGATGCTAACGCTTCTAGTGTAGCAGCCAGAAAGGTTTCTCAGCCCTGAATGAGTGGTAACCGTCACGAGCGGACAATTGTCAAACTGGGTTTGCGCAATTTCGTCAACTTAGCAACGCTCTAATAATCAATGGAGTGAAGGTCGTATTTTGTTTGCAATTCTGTCCGTGACTCTTGCAGACGGTTGTCTGAAATAGAAAAAAAAATTAAATTAATTGTATAGAATTTCTACTAGAGGTGTGTAGCTTCAAATAAAATAAATAAGTAAACGTGAACGCAAGAATTTGCGTTACTAGTGCGAATAGTAAGCCGATAAATTGTAAAAAGGGGGTTAAAGAATGTCCACATCAAATTGCATCATGAAAAAAAAGGCTGTTGAAAATTACCTAGTGTAGCGATCCTTTCCAAACTTTCGGACAATAACATATAACCCATTTGTAAGCTTTTGGCTTATTATTTCATTCAATTTCAATACCATAACTGTACCGCTACGTTTGCTGTCAGCCGTCTTGTAAATAGTTAAACATCTGTTGCCGATGGTGGGCCCTCCCCTAGTAACCATGAAGCTCTATATAGATACATCAATTTTGCATTATGTTACGGTATGAGTTTATGGTATAAAGCAGTCTAATCTTACATGCGTCCTAAAAGTAGAACTAAAGTCGAAAAGGGACCCACTCCTGTCAAATTAAAGCTAGAGCACATGTTTTTTTGAAGCCCGAGAACAAGTGTGTTTAGGGCATAGTTACTTTTTCAGTTGTTGAATTACTGCTTCTACTGAAATGTTTTATTGCATTTTAAAAAGCATATATAGAGCTTGGGATATTTTGGAAAAAACACATCGAAAATGTATTTAATTTTCTTCTATTTGAATTCATTTCCTCTCTTACCTTTTTTATTTAGGGATATTATTTAATATTGTTTTCATTATTTATCATTATTTAATATTATTTTATTTTTTCTTCGTGTAAAACTAATGGAATATTTTATAAGCTCAAATGTGTTTCCTACATCGGGATTCGAACCAAGGCTTCTCTCGACTGATCGATGAATGCCGGTTGCGTTAACGCTCTTAGCCAAGAGAGCAATGGAATTATATAAGACAACTGCATAATATTAAGGAAGCATGTCCTAAACATACCCTCTTTGTCGTTCTATAAAATATATTTCATGCACATACTTTGATTGTTATGTTTTGTATTCTCCGTGCGTGGAGTAACGATTATGCTGTAGAAGGAGTTGTTCGCCCATCACCATTAGGCATCAAGAGTGGGCAGTAATGTTTTTTGCTATAATGAAAGGTATGAAGAGAAAGTGTTGAAAGTTCCGTCAGTGTACGGCAGGTTGGAAATCGAACAGATGTTTGAAAAATTGAGCGAAAGGGCATGGGTCCAGTGGTACTCGAACCAAGGACGTCATCTTTTACCTAACATCCCACTGCGGGGTAGGTCGAGGCATGTGCGCATCAAAATAGAGTGCACACAATATATCGCTAGAATAACTATCACAAAGCCATTCGTGGTACATGAGCACCTTCCAAACGTCATCTTTTGCCTGTTGAGGTGGCGAATTTATCCGTTCTCCGCTTGCTTTATATTTGTGCTTCGGAATAAAGACCGTTCAAAGGGCCGTATTTGAAATTGAACAAAAGATTTAATGTATGCGGCGAAGGGAGGCTGGAACAATTTACAACAATTTGGAACGGTATGTTAGATATATTCTAATCCAAACAAACTGAGAAAATCCAAAAAATCAAACTGAGTGTCCTAACTAAAGAGGGCTGATTTGCAATTATGCATGTTTGATCGATTTTCTTTGGACCTGTCGTATGGCCTATTCACTACTGTTCTTATATTGGGCGATAACTCATTAACCAGCAATACAAGCGTCATATTTGCATTAGCTGTAAGCAAATAAATAAAATCAATTTCTGCTAACTACTAGTAACTGGTCATGCTAATGTAACTAGTTAATGGATTTTCAACATACATTACCGATGATAATGGTGGCTGGCTCACACCGTTCATACCACTCAAGCGTCTTACCGGAAGATGGCTGCCAACTACATCACACTTATTTCACTCGTGGTTGCGTCAACCGGCTGGCTACGGAATCACTACTGGCTTGGTTAACCGACTGCCCATCACACCACTGCATATCCAATGGCTGCTTATCCAAAGTTGATAGAGGGATCAGCTAAATGGCCAATGGTTGATCTCCTGAGTTCACTCCAGGGTACTTGTCACCGCCAGCTGCCAATTCAATACTGGCTCATTGGCGCTCTGAACAGCTTCAAGGCTACCGAGCGTATGTAGCAGTTTACTAACTACTAAATTGTGTCTTTATTTAATTCAATCAATTTGTTACATTAATTTCTTTTTACATTTTTAATTGTTAGGCTTAAGGGCTCAACATCTTTGTTTGTTTCTTACGATGGTTTTGTTGTGTGCTGTGTTAATTTGATATGCTAGTTTACATTTCATTCCTGATGGAGATTGATTGATTTAAATTTAATGCAGCACTTTGCGAAGATGTACCCCTTTTAAAGCGTTCGGTGTTGCATATGAGATCTCCCTTAATTACATTTGAAGTCAGTGATAGGAAAATACATGGTGCTTAGTAAATTTACTCTGCAAAACGATATTATACGACATCAACTTATATTTGCGTTATTCTCAATAGTTTAGTGTTGAAAATCAATTGTTTTCAATATTAAAATCGACGCGTAGAAATATATCCTATAGATTGGGACAAACAATTAGAAAATGTTTAGTGAAACAACTGAGACATTAACGGTCAAAACCTGATCACTTTTCGTGACGGTCGCTTTAGACTGGGGTACCTATAGAAAACAAAGACGTAGTCATACGTCAAAATTCAGAAGTAGCGATTTTTCCGATCATGCTCCACAAAGCGTCTTATGGTATAAACGAAGCCATGCGAGTGTGTGCAAGTGGTTGGCAGCACATAGACTCCTCGAAACAAATTTCTCACTGTACGCTGTATTTTCCGTGTGCTTAGTGCCTCGAGAGTCGAAGCCACCGTTGCGTCTTTGCTCAACCGTCAACAACTTTTCAATATGGATTGTTTGGTTACTGTCTATAACCGTCATGCTGGCGACCGCGGTTCGAATCTCGGTAACGGATTGAGGTCGTTTTTTTGTGAACCATTGAACTTTCGGAATCCAATCTCACACTCAACCACTAATACACTGCATGAGATTGCACACATTGAATTTTTCAAAGCGAATTAATGTGTTGCTTTTATGGCCTCATTTTCTCTCTCTCTCTCTCTCTCTCTCTCTCTCTCTCTAGACTTACGTATGCAACAGTTATTCTTGGTTTGCATGGTTCTTTATTTTCTCAGTTAGCTTCCAGTTTTTGCTTAATCAATCAAATCACTACTGTTTTTTAACCTGTTTTGCATGCATCTTCACTTCATTACTAATATGTATAAGGCATCCGATTGATTTTCCTGAAATTTAGTTGTGAACTTCACACTTCAACTGGCTGCAAATAAGGGCAGAAACCCGAAACCCGCGAATATCGGCAAGAGAATTTCCTTCCAACAGCAAGTTCACACTCACAGCACTAGAATTTAGCCCTCGATTGACAGAATAAACCCAATAGATGGGGTCCGAAATGATAACAATGAGGAGGAGGCAGTCCCATGCTCCCTATCCAAATCTTTTCGCTTGGGTGCCTTGAGGGTCCCTCCTTTTCTCCGTTAGATGTTTAGTTCATTTCATCGTGGTCATTTAATTGCTTACCATTTGTTAGAAAATTTGGCTGAAAGTAAAATTGGTTTGGGGTTATGTAACATTCTTTACTTATTGCTTGAATTTCTAGGTTATCGTCACGGTTTGTCATATGGTATTGCTCGCGATCATAGGATAGGGAAGAGAACAGAAGAAAAGAGAAACACCATTAGTAATTGGTAAAATCCCATGCGTATGTGAGATTTTCATGATGATATTCTCACAACGGCCGTTCAGAATGGTTCGCCGAGTGCATATGAGAGATCATTCTCGATTAATTTCCACTCGTTTACTCAATTTCATCACGTTTAGTTATAGAAGACAAGAATCATTTTACTAGGTGCTTCAGTTGGGCTTATCGGAGCAATGATCCCCCATTGCTCTTCAAGTGATCATTACAAGCTGTCCAATAGGTTTAGGCACTTTTGAACATTGATGTGGCAACCGGGACCAAGTCGGCAGAACCCGTCCATACACTTTTCTGAACCGAAGGGCAGGTAGTGTATGTCTGACACTGAATGGTATTAAAATCAATACGTTTAATTTGAATACGGCTGAGTGTTAGCAATAATTAACGGGAATCGATCCACTGCCAAAGCAGTGCTCACCCCTACTTAGACAATTCCTACAATCCAAGCAACCTGCACATGCTCCTAGTGCTGTAACTGAATATCGAGCACAATAGTTGATTCAACCGTTAGGGTGGAACATGAAGGGGTGAGACGAAAAAAATATAAACGTATTATAAAAATACCATAAACCTCATGAATGAAAGAGCAACATATTATTTCACTCAACCGGAACGCGACCGGTAATCATCCATCCACATATAAATATCCACCACAAGCCAGAGGTACGCATCGGTGTCGGTGTTGCTGCGATGATGTGAATCGTGAAATGGGGTGAAATACGAGAACCCTGTGAGGGGAGAAAGCGGGGAGTTGTAAATAAAATCATAACACTTGACAACAATATTAGCTTTAGATTGCGGGCAATTTTGTCCACAGCAGAATGGATCGTTTTACTCCTTCCAGGTGGCAACCTCTACAGGAGCGGTTGAATGTATGAGTCTGCTGTGGAAGCCGCAACGGAGGAAGCTAATGGAGATGTCTTCTTCTGTTAGTAGCTCACGGCCACGACCATCAGCGAGAGAAGTCATTTGAATGAGAGGGCAGAATTTTCCCCTTTCACGAGGATTTCGTGCAGTGCGCAGGATCTTCGATTACCCACCCACTGAGGAGGCTAATTTAAATCTCACGTGAAGGTAGAACGGAGCGCCATTTTACGCTCTCTACCATTCGCGTTCAGGACGTCCGCTATTGAATCAGGATTACGTGTAGAGAATATGCTGAGGAACTATGATGTGGAAGTCATACCGACGGATAGTAGCACAAAATTTCATGTACCGACGGAGGTAAGTTCTGCTTTTGAGTTCACGAAAGCCTATCGCTGATTTAGTGAACATCAGTAACAATGCTCGTATGAGTTAGAAAGTGTCTAAACTTTTAGAAAATAAATATCAAAAGTTTTGATTTCATAATCACTGAAAGAACTTATAAAAAAGATTCATCACCAAACACTATTAGTATAATCGATATAAATTTTGTAAAACCAGATACTGGACCAGATAATTACGAACTCAACGTAACCGCGGTCCCTTTTTTACATGAAATTCAGGTCTTTCGGCTCCAGCTTTGCAGCAACACCTCTGAGGCCTAAATCATTAACCACCATGTTTTGAACGAATCCAAAAGCAATTTCCATTTCGTGTGCCTTCTCTCACGTGGTTTTCGATGTGAAAGGCCTAACACTTCTGTGACTCACGGCTACTTATGAAACGTTCGAGTCACTGATAAACAACCCGGTAACAACTTGACAGCTCCAGAGTAAAGTCAATGTACCCCGATAATTTTGGCTCACTGGTTCTGTCAAATCAAATGAATCATAGATCAAATTATCAATTAAACGTATTTACATCGACTGTTATTTACAATGCTGTGGAGCTCATATTCGTACTTGATGTATGTAATGCTGATCATGTGTTGTAATTTCTCCTAAATATTAAATGGTGTATACTTTTACCCTTCTTACAGAGAATATATATAGAAGCATAAACACACTCGAGATATAGACTATTAGCAAAATATTAAAATTTTGAAAAACCCTTTTTTTGTCGTTGTATTTTGTATGTGTTTAACTAACCATATTTGGGAATAAATTTAAAAAAATTGACAATGATGTGGACTGTGGAACCTCACTTTTTTTCGCGTTTCATAAAAAGTGGCAAACTGTCAAAATCCCTATATTTATAACATTCTGTTTAATTTGTTTATTCGATACTCTCTAGCTGCCATTTTTCTGTCGTATTTGCTTAGCTTGGGTTTTAGTTTTCGATCGGCACCTTATACGCTGTTAGAATGAATATTGTTTTACTTTTATATTTGATATAAGCTGAACCCGGTGCGAGTGATGCTACGCAACTAAATGTATGAAAATTGAATAGAACTCGTTGCGTTTACGGTTGTTTTTCGGAATGAGTTATGATAATATATTTTTGTTTGCTTATGTGTGACTTCGATTATAGAGTTTTATTTGTGGATTTTGTTTTTGTTTATGTTTTTAATTTTATCCTCCATGGTTATTCTTTCGTTTTCTTTATTTCATAGATAAAAATTTCTAACTACGCCCTATCCTGTCAGTTTTAACGTAATTTTCTTTTGCATAACCTTAGATTAACTTGTTTTGCATAATGTACCACACAAGGTAGCTCAACCATCTCCTTTTCTTGACTAAAAAGGGGTTCAAACTTGTATCAGAACATCTTACTCGAAAAATACACATTTTGTGTTTTAATTGCCTGTATAATTCTGATGTCTGGTTGAAATTTGTGTTTCATTTGTATGAGAGCCCCCCCCTGAGGTGTTTCGAACCATAATGCCGAATTTGGTTGCATTTGCTTGATTAGTTCTCGAGTTATGCACATTTGTGTTTCATTTGGATGAGAGTCCCCCCTTCCAGAGGGGGAAGCGGTCTCGAACAATTGCCGCCCTCTGCCAAATTTGTTTCCTTTTGCTTGGTTTGTTCTCGAATTATGCAGAAATTTATGTTTCATTTGTATGAGAGCTCTCCCTTTCCAGACGTGAAGGGGTCTTGAATCAGAAACTCATACATTAAATAATAATAATCTTCTCTTCAGCATTTTTTATCTCCCGTTTCTCTCTCTCTCTCTCTCTCTCTCTTTCTCTCTGTTTTAACTTTCCCTCATTTCCATTCTCAAGTTATAATGATTTATATTCGATACAATTGAAATTAAATTAATGGAAAGAAAACCACATTAACATTACGCCTCAATCAAAATTTGTTCTTGCACTGTTTTTAACATCCGCACATAAGGAAACGAAAACATGTATTCCAAAGCTAAAAAGCGGTAGTATCGAGAATGGGTGGCCCTTTTGTTTATGCACGGTAGAGACATCTACAATTTGTAGATGGGTACGTGAAACTAAGCTGTCAAGATGCTCGGGGGTTGCTGATAAACGACTGTTTTCTTCAAGGTTTCGTTGTCAAAGCACTTTTCTAACATTTGCAATGTTGTCGCACCATTGAAACCGTTTTTAATGCAAAATTCAATACAAACTTATTGTTGCCAATTCTATAAAATTTAGAAAATTGTACTAAATCAAGTACACACACAATCGCAGATGAACTCAATACGGTGTAACTTTTACAAATGTCAAGCTATCAAGTTATGAATTTCATAAACTGTCAGATGTGGCAACGGTAAGAAAAAGAAAACTATAATAGGGTTTCTATTGGTGTAAGAAGGGTTTAAATGCAGGAAATTTTCTTTTTTTCCTTTTGTTGTTGTTATTATTTTCAAGATAGCGCGCACTGTATTCAAAGAACTTTTTTTTATTGTTAATTTTAAAAGATGATATGAACATTTCATTACGGAACATTTCATTTCATTCATTCATAAGTTCGGAAAAGTTTCATACATGATGTTGAAGTATTTTATCATGGAATTATCTTAAGATAAACATTCATTCATTCAGTTTTTCATTTAACTAGTAACATTTGTCAAAAAATGTATGTTTAAAATGATGATAAAAAAATTGGCCAATGATGATTTGATACCATCATGTTATATTCCTTTGCTAGGGTTGCCTCTTCCATATGAACAGCATCTGATGGAAGAGGCAATATCCAACATTTTGATTATCAATGATTGTTTAATTAATTTGTCATTTGCGAGTAACCTTCATTGGATGAGCTTAGTACAATACGATGTAGTAATAGTAATACGATGATTATTTTAATTTTCACAATTGGTTTATCCGCCAAACGGCATTTGTAATAAAGTCATGGCAAAACTATATGGTGGTTCTCAAAATGTCATTAAAATTGCTAGTTCTGTCCTAAACTTTAAGTCCTTAAGACCTTATTGTAATTTCTATTTTGTCATTAGACTGGCGAAAATGACTCCAGCGTAGGCCAAAAATCGATTTTTATTTTCAAAATTCATGAACATTCACTATTTAGAGAATGTACTTGAAAAATATGCAACACTTTCTTGTAGTATAACTTTTTATTGCATCGATAAAAATTATCGAAATTTCGAGTAAAACTAGTTTAGAGTGTAATGTTCTTATTTTCGAATGGAAACTTCTTTTAATCCCACTTGAATTCTTATTATAGTTCCTATAGTTCAAACTTTGTTGATCAACACGTTTAAGTGTCTGAGAAGTGAGTCAGAATGGTACTCTTACTAACACAAACTTCCATTCCTGAGAAGATAGTATGCATTCCCTGCATCTTCACCAGTAGATATTGTACTAACATTCCATTCCTTTCCCCAACGGTTGTAAGGACGTGGCCAGGTGTACAATAGTATGCTAGCTAAGCAGTTTTCTATAATGTAGGGAAAAGCATTTGTCCCAAATACTTTTTTGCGACACTACATTGTAGATTACTCTCAAAAATTAATACATTATATAATTCCTAATTGAGTACTGTATAACCACCCACGATTTGTACAATCGCATATGCTATGCTATACTATGCTAACTAGTTTAGAGTACACAGATAGAAAGAAACATTTAATTTTCAGCGTTAGCTAATGCACATAAAGGTAATGCTAGATTTGGCATAAAATTGCTGGAATTAGGTATGTTGTATGGAAGATTGCAAACAATTACGCTGTTTCCGCTTGCTTTGGCTTGAAACTTAAGGGAACCCTCCCCTGGATTTGGGCCAAAATAAGCCAAAGTTTGTATTTTGTTTGTGGGAAAATGAAAAAGCGTACGAACTTTCGGTTTTGACGATTAAATTTGATTATTATTCAAGATTTCAAAGAGATAAAAAATTGTGGAAATTCAAAATGGCGATTTCCGTAAACCTCTGCGCTTAAAACATGGGGCAACAACTTTAAGCCTGCAGCCTCTTGTAGTGGACAGAAATCAAATCTAGTTATCATTTCTGAAAGATAATGAAATTTTGAACTAAACTAAATCAGACAATTTAAACTTAAACTCATTGCATAGTGATCATTTGAATTGAAAAGTTTAATTTTTCGCTCCTTTTTTCCATTTGAACCGTGTTCAAAAATAACAAATAATTTATTAATAATTCCAATTATAACCTTTCAAACAGTTATTTTATGGAGGGAATCGGAGTAATAGTTCAAGCTCGGGGCTTGAAGTTAGATTGAAAAACATGGTGTCGAGAAAAACGCGTTCAAAGTTTTTAGCACAAAGCGCAGCGCACGTGAGACAGGTGTATTCGAGACGCTGCCATTCAATAAATATTCATCGTATCAAAAAATCCTTGTACACATATATTCTACGAATATGTGGCTTTCATTTTTTGCCAAAAAAAAACGATGCCAAAAAAAAACGCCAAAAAAAACGAATAAAGCTGGGAGCGGAAGAAAAGCGAAAACGATCAACTCCGTGAAAGCAAGGAAGGTGTGGGATTACTTCAAGCGCAATCCGATCCATTCAATGCGAGACGTGCCCAAGAAGGTCATTTCTTCCGTCTGGTTTGTCCAGCAGACAATGTAGTGGGTCAGACCTAATGTCTTCAAGGTAAGGAAGACGCCTAACCGAACCGTTAAACAGAATACGGTGGCCGAATCCCGCGCCGTGCAGCTGTACCGGGATTGGTTGGTACTGCCGAAATGCATCGTAATGGACGACGAGACGTACATTTAAGCGGACGTCAAGCAGATCCCCATCCTGGAATTTTTCGTTCGCTAGTCCCGCCTGGATGTTTCGAGGAATTTCCAGAAGAAGAAAATCGACAATTTTGCCAGGCAATCTATGGGTGCGACAAATTCAGCTAGCCGTACAGAACAACCATCAACGGTCAAATATATAAAGAAGAATGCCTCCAGAAGCCCTGCTGCTCTTCCTCCTGTCCCACGAACATTACGCGAAACTGGTGATGGAGTGGTTCGAATTCAACGATGTTTTTTTCTTGTATGCAGAAGGAGGCAGATAGAGTGATAAAATTACAAATCGGCCAGGATGTACGAGTTAAGTGGACATCGTGCTCATATAATGAGCAAACGCTTTATAATTATTCAATATATTCCAGAATCATAATCATAGCTTGAAAACGGCTTTTGTAAAGTATTGTAGATTGCAGGGGAACGTCAAAAAACATGAAATATGAAAGAAACTGTTGGGGAACGCCAAAACATATTGCATCCAGTGTTGCGATCTGCAAAGACACTTATTACTTATTATGAAGTAATATCAATACATTGACTAATGCACTATTTTCGATCTTCCAAAAATTTCATACATTTCATTCAATATTGGTAAACGTTTTAGTAATTATTCGCAGATTTGGGAAAGTTCCACGAATATCGTTATGAAAAACTGTTTGTAATTTTTTTAAATATATATTGTTTTAACTTTTTCCGAAAACTCGGCATCACTGCATTAGCACAAAAGCTGAACAGTTCTGACAGCACCTGGTAAAAAACACAAAACCATCCAGTATAAGTTTTCCTGTTGCAAGGTTGGAACCTCCTCGTTAAAATATTCAAACGGTTACGGTAAGCTTTTACACTTTTTTAAAATAATCTAATTGCAATAAATGTCAACTAAATTTATTTGCAGTTGTGCATTTCGAAATGGCCAACAACAGCTTTGAGCATCGAGCTGGTTCCGATACAGGAATCGGAGAAAACGACAACAACAGTTATTTCGAGGATATGGAGTATCTGGATGAAGCGATAGATTCCGATGCTTAATCATCAACAAACGATTTTTCAGCTGGCTTAATGGAAGAAGACGAAGAACCTATTTTCGATTTCTACATAGAGGCTCACGAACGTGAATTTAAGGCGCAAAAGAAGGACAAACTCCTGAACATTCTTCACGTCCAAGCGAACGACAAGGGTCAATTCGAGCAATAGTTGTGGGGTATAGCTCGTTTCTCAGGCGAGAAATTTTGCATCAACGTGAAGAGCAAGTGGAATGGAGTCCCATAACGAAACCCTCTTGGGAGGACAGAGAAAAGTTTTTCCTGCTACAGCACAACCGGAGTATCGTGCGATTTTCGGATCTAAGTGATGACTTTTTACATAGTTTGAACGGGCTCACGGTCAAAATGTCCATCCTAGTTTATTCCAGACCAAATAAAATTTCTATTGGGTTCATGTGCGGACAGTAACCGGGAAGAAAAACGAATATTATTCCCAATGACCGGAAATATCGCACCATATTAGAGCCGAAGAATGTTTTCCGTACAGCATCGCTAGTTCTGCTACTGGCTTTTGTAAAATGTAGTATCCATATAACGCGTGATATTTAGTGTTTTCCGATGCATGTCGCCGTTAAACCTGGTCAACCAGAAGACTGATTCGGTTTGTTTGTTTCTTTGATATTGCCCTGAAAAGAAATGGTAATATTTCTACTATAGATATTCCCCATTAAAAAAAACTTACTTACAAAAGTATGCTAGCTGGAATGAAATAAATTCTTGCGACGAAAACAGATGCTCAGTGGCTGAAACTCGAAAAAATGTTAAAAACGATGTTTGCTCAAGATACTGCAGCACAACCAAAACAAATGACTAACATTGGCAGAATCGACACCGGAAACAAATTGTCAATTTGACAGCAATGTTTGACATAAAATAGGTGACAGATCACTGGTAACATTTTACTTGCAAAATGTCTGCAAATTTCTTGCAATTCGCGTTTCGGCAAAAATTTGCAATATACACAAAGGTTTTTTTTACACGGGGGATACGTTCAACTTTTCTATACACGGAAAAAAATCCATGCTCGGATCTGTGAACTGCAGTGATGAATTCGAGAACAAGCAAAAATACACCGTGAACTGAATCACGTAATCGGGAACTACTTCACGTCCTTGGGGAAAAATCATGAAAATGTGAACTAGTTCACGGTCCGTTTTCATTTTCGTGAACGCTTTTGTTTCTGTGTAGAACTGTGCAGAAAAAGGTTAAACAGAGTTGATAAATTCACATGCATAACCATTTTAAATTGCTCTGATTTTGTTTGCATGTGTTACCTTGCCATGAAATAGTCAAAATACTGTTTTTTTTTAAGTTTTGAGTATTTAGACCAAAAATTGTGATTTTTTTTGAAAAACTGCCATAAGTTACTTTTTGTTCAAAACGTAAAATGTGCTTCGAATTAGGTGGATAAGTTGTTCCGTTCTGAAGTTATCGCCGAAAACAAACCGTGTAAAAAAGACCTTAGTGTATATCATTTTGCTCCTCGTGGTTGCGGCAACCGGCTGACTAAGCATTCTCCATTGGCTGGTTCAACCGACTGCATAACGAGCCGCTTTCTAGCAACCAACAACTAAATTATCGCCTGTTTGGCCAAATGTTGCTCGCCAATGCGCTCTCACAGTGCTTGCCACCGCTAAGAAACTAACCTAATTTATATAATCCACTGTGTACAACTAGGATCTACAATATGTGTACACGAGGTCGGTCAGCTGTGTTGCAGTTCGACACGAATTAACTTATGCATTATTTCGTTTTTTGGTTGTCCAACGTGCTTGTCAATTTACTCTGAGATGCGACGTTAAAAGCAATGTCATGTTGAGCCCGTGTCGTGGGAATTGAAATTACGATGAGCTCACGAATAACTTCAATAAAACAAACTCTTCAGTTGGGCAAATTAATTTGTTCGTCCTGAATAGGAATTTAGTTGAGGACGGGGGGAACATGGTTTGCGATTGAACTCAGGCGTCTTACTTGGACTTCTTATGCAGCAGGACAGCCTGAAAAGGACAACACCTTGTAAAATGGTCACACCGGAGAGAAGTTGTATCAGCTCCTCGTCGTTGTAGATGGCCAGCGGATGTCGCGGGCGGTGTTTCATGCCAACTCGTGGACTTCAACCATCATTACAGTGAGGTAGACGAGGCTTTCGGCACCAACGCACTCGGTGTAGTGCCCTTCTAGAGCAGACGGTGAATGCGACCGAGTGGGAACTGCAATCCGTCTGCAAAGTTGTCACGGCCAGACATGTTGCTAGGCAGTGGAGTGTGCCGGACGACTTGACGGTGCGTTCGAGATCTCCAAATGGCTGAATCAAAATGTTGTTGTTGTGTTGCTTTGGGAGGGACTTTAACCAACTGGTCATTCGTCTCTTATACCGGGTGAATCAGATCTTATCAAGCAATTCGGTGTCCTCTAGAAACTTTAGCAGCATTTGTTCAAACGGTGGCAATAGAACTTCCTCAAAAAATGCGCCTCAACCCCAGGCCAACCGTTCAGAATTATACAACTGGCAATCAATCAAAATATGGCGTACAGTTAAAGGAACACCACAGCCGGTGCAGTCGGGAGGATCTATTTTATCAATTAGAAAACTATAGGTGAGGCGGGTGTAACCAATCCGAATTTGGGAAAGAGCATGTCTCAATTTAGGGATACTATTGTGTTGATGTCTTGGGATGGAACAGAAAAATCCTCTGTATTCAAGTCCCGACCCACATTTTCCAATCGATCAGCCCCTTCGTTGCTACTAATACCAGCGTGACCTGGTATCCAGCAGAAGCTGACCTTGTTGGCCAACGCCGATTGTTCAGCATCTTGAATCCAGGTATGTTTGACAGAGGTGGAGTTCATCTAGCTGCTGTCTCAGCAGAGTCTATGAAGATAACAGTAGGATTTGATGATTGGGTGGGACAGAGTCGGATGTCTGCATAATGGCGTATGCTTCAGCCCTAAATATTGAACAGATGGAATGGAGAGCTGAACTGATGTTGAGGCAGGGTAAGCAACTTGTTATACCAAAACCTACTTTGGTGTATGATGTTGAGCCATCTGTGTATATGTGTTGATAAGCATATTTTTCGGAAAGGAGTTTGTAGAAATGGGCTTGAATAATGGATGGAAGATCACGATCTTTCACTTGCCTGAGGCAAAATGCTAAGGTGTTCCCCTTAAATATCTTTCACTGATGCATATGAGGCGTTCATTATTTAAATTTGAAGTCTGTGCTAGGAGAATAGTTTGCATATAGTAAATTTACTCTGCAATATCAAATATTATTTCAAAAAGTTTAATGGTCAAAATCAATAGCTTTCATAATTGAAATCAACGCGTAGGAATATTTCCGATCGATTGGTAAAAACATTCAGAAAATGTTTGGAGAAACAACTGAGATATTAACGCTCAAAACCTCACCACTTTTTGTGACGATCGCAATCCCAGCCGCAGTTAGTGGGAGTTTTCAAAAATTGTCTAGTCAAGTCTTTATTCGGAACCGAAGGTGGTTTCCACTCATGTGTTGATGGACGGTGGAGGTGAAATTATTATTTTTACACTAGACGTAATTCTATTTTAATTTTCATCACGAAACGTACACAAAAACTAAGCAAAACTAAGTTTCCCGAAACAAAAACTTACGTAATTTGAAAAAATATTTGGTTGAATAAATTTTTAAATTTTAAATATAAGCGTCTAGCACAAAATTCATAATACCTAAGTGTGTGGATTTCCGAAATCAATTTTCGTCTTTCCACTTCCATAGAGCATAATTTATTTTTCTAAACTGCGCGTGTCATAATGAAACTTTTAGAAAAAAACGGGAAAAATATCCAAAACAAACTGCTGTAAAAATTTTCCTGAGCTGACTGCTTGGGGCGCTGCTGTAAATTAAGCAATTACATCCAGATTCTAAGTGACATAAGCTTTAAACAATGTTTGTGTTCTCCTAACATGTTTGCATCAGTAAACAACGATGACTTTTCCTATTTTTCCATGTTGATATCCGCCTCAGCTTCATCCACTTTTGCTTACATGCATTTTTCCACTCAAAATTTGTTTCCCTTTATCTATTCACCAGCCAGACAAAGTTGCACCAGCTTTTTTTTTCGTCGATACGTAGGTAACTTAGTGGGAGGATAAGCATCATTAAGTTTTGAAGCATCGTTCGGGCTGACGGAAGGCAAACATCAAAGACCGAAAGAATTTTAATTGAAATACTTTCCACGTTCATGTTCCCTTCGACATGTGAAGGGGAAAGTCTCTCGCTCTGGGAGTGTAGAAAGTGCAATTACCGGAAGATGCTCAGTCCAACACATACAGACACACTTGCATCCTGGAGCCGGTAGGATGTGTGCAGATCGGAAAAGAAAGATGTGTTCCACCCTTGCGATTGCTGGACGCGGGATGGGTTATGTACCTATATTACAGAAGGGAGGCAGCTTCTTGCTGTGGAGTGAAAGGTGCAAGGAAGCGAGCTGCCTTTCTTCAGTAGGATCGTCTTACCGGCGCTTTGAGAGAAATCTTCACGTCTTATTAGACGCTGAGGTGGCGCAAATGAGCTCCTAATTTTACAAATTGTAATTGAGTTGTTGGAATTGTGGCAGAAACAAATGAACTGGAAAACGTTCTCCGTAGCTAATGTTGTTGGCATCCGGTGGGATGATGGGTGGTTGGAACGGATTGGAATCGAATGCGTGTATGTGGATGCTTGAAAGATTTGTAATAAGCTGATGGGAAATGTGTTTTATATTGAAGTTAAGTAACTGTGACATTCACGTCTTGTTCATTACGATAATTGGATCGATCAAGTTATTAGGAAACACAAGAAATTATGTGCGTGTTCTCAAAATGCAGGGGAAGAATTCGTCTATCTCTACCTTGTGGAGGATCATAGTTCGAACTATCGAAAACATTAACAAGGTCTAGCACAAATATCTAAAACTTAACATAACTAACTTTTTTCTCGTTACAAAAACAAACAAACAAAGGCCGGTGAACTACAATAATAAACAAACATGAAATAATAAAAACTTAACTTGTTCTCCGACATCACCGTGAGGATTCGTTGAACGCAACTGGTATTGGTGCAGCGGAACATCAACTCCATTTTTCCCGTATATTGAAACGTATACAAACGAAACTCCGCCCCGTTTCCACTTTTTTTTTCCATCCAGCACTTTTCTCTTCGGAATTCCCCTGAAAATTGCGAAAACGGGAGAGCAACGCCGGATAGATTGCGTGCGAGAGGGAGCCAACCGATACCAACCACCCTCAATCTCTGAGGATTATTTTGTTTGTTTTTCGTGCCACCACCTCACGCCACTGCGATGGTTTTCCCGGAGTTCGTTGAGGATGAAATTTATTTAAAACAATATTTACACACAAACTCTGATGAGGGGTATGAGTGGAAGCAGCTTCCAGGAGCTACCAGGCAACAATTCCACTATCTTGCTCGGAGAAAGCCATTTCCTTCAATCCGGGTCGCTTCATTAACAGGATGGCTTGCCTGTGGTTGGTTTGGTACAGCGCACACACAATGATCCTCATAGGCCTCAACTGTAGCTACTGATGATGGTTATTACCATCCTCGCGATGATGATGATGATGATGATGCCAACTAACAACCAGCCAATTGAGGGATGGCGTACACAGAATTCCAACGGCAAACCATCGCCATCAACCCTTTTCTGTCAATAGGCTAGGCTGGCTCCATCATTAACATCATCATCGTGCGGCCCCCATACTTACTGGCATGTGTCTCCCTCACGTTTTCAGGGGTAATGAAGATGAAAATTCATAGAAATCTCGGCGTCATTATCTGTAGCTGTAGGAGGGTTGCTTAGGGTACTAGTGCGTTGTCTTTTCCATTCGGAATGAGGAATTTCACTGAGTTTCTTTGAGTTGTGATGAATTCATCACGTGGATTGGCTTTTCTTAGTAAGGATATGGAGGAGTTATGTTTTTTATGATTATTGGTGAAACGCGGATTAAAAAAAAAGCAACATTGATCATGAGCATGAGCATGATTGACCGCCCGGGGTTGCTACTCCGTTATTTCCAGATCATCTGCAATTACACAGAGAACCATCAGATGATGTTTGGGACTAACACACATCCTCAATGTGTAAAATCTGGTGATCCCAAACTAAGGAAATATCGGCGCCGGCTCCGCCCGAATACAGGTCAATTAAGGAAACGGTAGGAATATGTTAACGTGACACTCGCTTTATTGGAAGCCGAGAATACATCTGCATTCCCACGAAATCGCTGGGATATTGTATAGCAGGGTTCGTTTTATAACGATAAGCTGATTAATTTAGTTTTAGTACCGATTTTAGATTTGAACCAATTTATACCAACAGTAAAAATGATATTGGGGCCACTTAAAAAGTATGATGGTGGTTTTTCATGGCGGTATGAAATGAAAATGAGCCACACATCCATGCAAAATATATTGGAACGGGACCTTAGATATGGGGCTTTCAAAAAACAGTTGATTGATGGATTGTAACGCAAGAATATTGTTGACAGAGTTGCCAGTCGGGCGCGGCTTAAGACGCACGCTGGTCATACCATATTTTTTTTTTTGGATGATTAGTTAGTTTGGAAGTGTCTCTGAACAAACAAAATGATCTTGTGTATGGAGCAAGTCTTCGTGAAATACCAGATGACAAACGAGGGGTTGAACGATACCAAAGTGCTTCTGCGGTGATGGTTTGGGGTGTCATATCGTCAAAAGGCAAACTACCCCTGTTGTTCTTAGACAGGGCATGAAAATAAACAAAGAGTATTATTTATAAAACGTTATCAAAGACGGCTGCTTCGCTGTGCTAAGAAACCATCTGGAGAGGCATATTTTTGTTTCCAACAGGATTCAGGTCCACCGCAAAAGGCAGTAGATGTTCAGCAGTGATGTTGGCAAAAATTTTCCATGTTTCATCATAGAATGGCCTGCATCGTCTAAACTGGACTTCAGTATCTGGAGAGGGGGAGGGATACATGCTAGGAAAAGTGGGTGATTTGAAGCATATGTGTTTGGACTCATCTAAAAAACGTTTTGTTGAGTTTTGTGATCAAATGCCGAAAGAGGTGTTGCGTGCGGCTTGCAACAATTTTGAAAAGCAACTTCGAGTCGTGATTACAGGGTGCGCCCAATTAAATGATGCAGTATTTTGTTTCAGTGTGAAATTCTTCTAGCCATCTCAAGAGCCATCTGGTTGCCAACACAGGTATACCTCGATAGTTCGTACATCAACTATCTCACTTCAAATCACAATTGCATAAATCCTACTGGTTGTATATGAAATTGAATATATCCAAAAGAAAGAGCAACCTTCTTCTCTTTCTTAAGGTTGTATTAGATTTCATATACAATCGGTAGTTTTTATGCAATTTCGATTTGAAGTGAGAAAGTTGATGTACGTACTATCGAGGTATACTTGTATATTAAAGAGGGACTGATTAGTATGTAAACAAACTTGTGTTCGCTATTCCGTCGACAGGAAGTGCCTAAGAAAAATTTGGATTTCAAAAGACAATGGATTTTGCAGTTGCATTTGGTGGGAAAGCTTCCCAACCAGATAAGGGCCGAGACCCGGAAGTAAGGAATATGCCGCACATTAATCGACCGAACATTGAGAAGATGGAGAACGAGGGGAACCATCGATACAATGAAAAAACAAGGTCGTCCTCGCAGTGTACGTACCAAACGGTATGTAAAGGCGGTACTTGAGCAAATTCAGATCAGTACTCAAAGAAGATTTGAGATTGGTGCCGTACAAGAAAAGAAACATTCATGGACTTTCGGAAGCCAACAAGAAGAACAGAGTCATTCGTTGTCGCGAATTACTTCGACGGCATGGTGATTCCATGATTGTGTTTTCGGTTGAGGTAAATTTCGTATTGCAGCAAAGTTGCAACCCTCAAAATGACAGGGTCTATGCAGCGAGTATTCAGAATATCCCTTCTTCAATTCGCGCAGCTCAACGCTTCCAAAATCATTACTTACTTAGGTCATGGTTTGGGGAGCGATTTCTACGGAAGGTCGTCTACCTTTGGTTTTCATTGATAAGGGTGTAAAAATCAACGCAGCACACTACGTAAAAGAAGTCCTGGAAAAGCATTTGAAGAAGCATACTTCAAGGATGTTCGGTAACCGCAAATGGATGTTTTAACAGGACTCTGCGCCGGCCCATGGAGCAAAGATTACCCAATCATGGTGCACCAAGAATTTTCCAGGCGTCATTCCTAAGGAATCTGGTCAGCTTCTTTACCAGATGCAAATCCTCTGGATTTCTCTGTTTGGGGAATCATGGAAGCTCACTTTCGAGATCTCTAACCAATGGGTATTGAAACATTCAAAGCTACCATACAGAAGATATGGGATGAAATCCCCCAAAATCAGGTGCGTGCCGCTTTTAAAACCATTCCGAAGAGACTAAGGGCAATAATTAAAGCTAAAGGCGATAATATCGAAATGTAAATACCTATGTATACAAAAACACTAAAATGGAAGAAACAGAATAACAAAAAAAAAACATTTAACTTATTTGTCTTTTTTGTGGGAGATAAAGTCTTTGTTTCATGCGTTACTTATTGGGGCCTACCGTGTAAATATAAAGGAGAACGATTTGAACTTCACTAAACACAATGTAAATTTAATAATTTGACTTGTTAGTTGAAGTGCTATGTGCGAGAAATAAACCCTGTTTATGTTATATACAATTTTCATGTGTATCATTTTAATGTTGCCACCCTTTAGGAATCACTGTCACGATTTCAAATTGTGCGTGCTGGCAGTTGAGTGTAAGGTGATTGGTGGAAGCAGCACTATAATGAATACCTAAATATAGAGACAACACATCACAATAGCAGTAATAACGATTTCATCGGTACGACGGACGAGCAAGTAAGGATACTATCAAGCAGCTTAAGAAAAACTATATTGGAGTGAAACTTATGATTGCTCCAGGATAAATTGCTGACTTGTCTGCATCGACTGCTAGGCTTGATCTGGTGTACTGAAGAGTTATCAGTGGAGCTGAGGAAGGGAGCTACATATCCAATCTACAAAAAAAAAGTGACAAGTTGAATTGTGGGAACTACAGAGCAATTACTATTCTCACCGCCTACAAAGTGCTTTCCCAGATAATCTTCAGCCATCTATCGCCGTTTGTTAGCATAATTGTTGTTAGTTATCAATCCGGTTTTGTGGACGGGCGATCGAAAACAGATTCAATTTTTACGTTGCCGCAGTTCCTTCAAAAGTGTCGCAAACCTCAAGATCCTACGCATTATCCATCATCGATTTCAAAGCTGCATATTAAACTATTGTTCGAGACGAGCTATGGAAGATTATGGAAGAGAACGGATTTGCCGGGAAACTGACAAGACGGATCACGGCTACGATGGATTTTGTACAGTGCTGTGTAATGGTACACAGAGACAAAAGCGATCACGAAAATGAAAACGGAGCGTGAACTAGTTCACGTTTTCATGATTTTTACTCAAAAACGTAAATTAGTTCCCGATAATGTGATTCAGTTCACGGTGTATCTTTGCTTGTTCTCGAATTCATGACTGCAGTTCACGGATCCGGGCACGGATTTTTTTTTCCGTGTATCGGGTGCTTTATATGACTCGTTTGAAACACCCAAAAGACTTCCGCAAGGCGATGCACTTTCCTATCTCCTGTGGGAGCTTTAAAATAAGGGGCACGATTTAAGATAAATCCAACCAGTTCATCTGTTTTGCTACTGACGTAAGATTGTCGGAAGAACGTTCCAGGCGGTTGCTGTTTAACATTCAAAGCTGAAACCTGAAGAAGAAAAGGTACCCGAGCAGGACACAACAACATATGAATACCTAATTTTGATCTTGATAACTGGCCTTGGTATTAAAGAGCTCAGATTAAAAGGTAAAATACCTAAGCAAAATACATAAAAATTGTAAGCATAATATCTCTCGAAAAACTAAACTTTTATTTGGATACTTTGGAATACCTGAGAGGTACTATTTTGGTATTGTCTTACCTCAATTTGGTATTCGCATAACATTGTGGGAACAAGTTTATGGTATTATCCTCAGGTATTATTCCTCTTAATCTGAGCTCTTAAATACCAAAGCCAGTTAACAAGTTATTCACTCTTGCTCGAGTAGGATTGAAGGTGTAAACGTAGAAGACCAATTATCTGTCGACAGAAGGAACCGAGCGTGATAGAGTTCACATAGGTCAAACTGTGACCATCGAATTCGAGTTGAAACATGAATTCGGGTTCCTCGGATCATTGGTGACGTTGGATAACAAATTTAACAGAGAGACGTAATATTTTCGATGCCTATGAGCGAATCCAGGTTGAAACAAGAAGAAGACACCGAGTGGTAATAAATCTGACAGCTCCCATGTGTGTTGTATGATGTAAAAAAAAAATCCAAAACTATTCAATAAAGACATTTTCAGCAAAATCTCGGTGTCTTCTTCTGGTGATTCAGAGTCTGGTGAACTTCACCTCATGTACAAGACCCTGATAATACCGGTTGTCACTTGTTGAAGAGGAAAAAGTGACCTGCAGTGACGTGACTCTTCTGAAGAGCCACGTGTGAGCATTCAAAAATGCACACTTTCTGCATCATACTTGCATTTACGATTCTTCTTGCTATACAGTGGCAGTCTGAATACGTGTTCGCTGTTTGATATCTGCATTTTTTATGCTTGATATATTATTAGAATAACAAACTGAGAATGCTTAATTCAAGCTTACAAATAGATATATCGATATCGATTTGTAAACAACTTTAATAAGGCATTTTCAATAATATATCAAACATAAGAAATACAGATAACAGACAGCTAACATTACGGCAGCTTTGCGTATGCTGTTATACGACAGCGAAGCATTCATACTGCCAATGTACAGAAAAAAAGAATCAAAAATGGAAGTATGATGCAGAAATAGTGTATATTTCAATCCTTATTGGTTACCTTGGCGACGACATACAAGTTTATATTGGACAAATATGAAAAACCATTCCCATGCGTTCCATATACGTTAGAGGATAAAGAGGCAGAATGAATCCCAGGAAATGCAAAACTGCAGCCAATTTGAGTTTCCCTGTTCATAAGAAAAAATGGGGTGTCCAAACAGAAAACAAACGTCCATCATCGTCAGTACATGAGAAGATAAAATATATAAAAGGCAAAACAGGAAAATGAATAAAATCCAAAACAGGTATTATTTTCTTTTGCTTCACATTTCAAATCAAGCATTTAATCAGCATTCTTAAAACTAATCTCCCCAATAGTAGAACAACGTTCCAACTGCATCCAATGAATGACGTACAGTCGACATAGACGTGTTCTTTTGGTGGGGTCCAGCATTAAATTAGCCGCATAGAGGGACAAAATCTGCTTTTTAATAGCATTTAAGATGACTATAATGCTCATACGTGCTTTATTAAATGCTTATTGGTTACCTGGGCACTGTACCTCGGCAACGACTCAGGACGCTTTCCAGTGTTCTTTGTAAAAAAAAATTCGATGAACATGATAATGTTTGTCGAAAAATACTTTTTATTTTTTTTAAACAAAAAAACATATGTAGCAACACGTCAATAAATAGTATTTCCCCTGGATTTCATGGACTACACAGTACATGAAACATACCGCAGATTTTTATTAGACTTAATATTCCGGACTTATAACTTCTAAATATGGACTTATTTGATTTAAAGTGCTGTATCTCAGGAAATCAAATAATACTCAATTGAAACAAAGGAAATTTCATTTATTTTATGGGCAGAAAGCATTTTGGCAACACAGCCTACCATAAACAGTATTTTTTCTGAATTACTTAAAAAAAAACTTCATAAAAAATCATCCAGCCGATTGTGTTTCAACATTATAGTTGCGTATTTACTAGGTTAGTCTAAAAGTTTTGAATGTGACATCTATAAAACAGTAGAAAAACCAAAATTTCTACGCCATTTTAAAATTTCATCTTTCATGAGAACGTAATCATTGGTGCATTGATTAAATTCTTTGCTTGGAAGGTGTATTAGCTATTGAGATCCATGCACAGATGGTGAAAGTATTAAAGGAGTCTTCTCCTTCATTTTTAACCGTTCATCGATGGGTTTTGGAGTTTAAGCGTGGTCGTACAAGCGTTGAAGACAGGATATAGTTTTGGAAGACTTGTGGATGTGATAGCTGACACAATAGTTATCTCACATGGAACAACATGGCAAATTTTGGCTGAAGGTTTGGGTTTCAAAAAACGGTGTACACAATGGGTGCCGCATTTGCTAACAATGTAACAAAAACACCTTCGAATGCGACTTTCTCAGCATCATTAGAAGCACTTTCGAAAGGATAAAAAGGATTTTCTACGTCAATTCATCACTATGGATGAGACTTGGGTTCACCACCATGATATTGAATCAAAAGAAGAGGCTACCAAGCACTTCGGCTCCAAGGCGAGTTCGTGTCCAGAAATCGGTCAGGAAGGTGTTAGCGTTAGTTTTTTTGGATGCATGAATTGAAAGGTTGTACCAAACTGGTAAGACAATTAATTCTGATTATTATTGTGGCCTTTTGGACGAGTTTGATGAAAAAAATTGTGATAAAACGACCCGGATTGCAGAGGAAAAACATAATTTCTCATCAAAAAATGCTCCTGCTCACACAGCTCAAAAAACCATCGTGAAAATAAGTGAATTGGGGTACGAATTGTTGCAGCATCCACCCTATTCCCTAGATTTAGCTCCCTCTGCCTTCTGGCCATTCTCACTCCTCAAAACATTCCTTCGTGGAAAGCATTTTTCATAAAACGAAGAGGTTATAGCCGCCATAGAGGAGTATTTTGCAGGCCTTTCAGAAAGTCACTTCCGTGATGGGACAACAAAGTTGGAAGATCGTTAGATCAAGTGTATTGGTCATATGGGAGACTATACTGAGCAATAAAAGTGTTTTCCCCAAAAAGAATGTATTTTTATTTACGTTTTCAAAACTTTTCAACTAACCTAACATTTGCAAAAGAAGGTTCTTCTTTGTTTCAAAATGCTGTAACTTCAGAATGGCTCAGAATACCTCGAGGTTTTAAATGATTTCTTCGTAAAGTGTGAGGAATTTATTCGAATTAAGTAAAACTCATTTGATGGAAAACTCAATTTAATTGGTTAAATGCAGAAACAAGCATGTTTGGCAACACTTCCTTCCAATAATTATGTTTTTTAAATTATTTCTGAAACGTTTTTCTTAAAAAAAAACAACAGATCGTTTCTAGCCATAATGGTTTCGGAGATGCAAGCAATTGATATGATGGTCTCATTTGCCGAGGGATCCAATCAGCAAAATACGAAATAAAATTACATACTGGTGATGAATGAAAGAATCCTCCATGTTTGTTGTAAATCGGTGAAAGTCGAGTACATGTTTGCAAAAATTAGTTATGTATTGATATTTTAACTGTTCTGGAAAATCTCAAAACAGAGTGAATCCTTCTGATTATCATAGACAAAACTTTAGTATAGAAATATGATTTTTTTTCTGAAAGTAACACACTATTCTATACGGAATGTTTTAATTAGCTTCGTTTATACCATTCTTGTTACTATTCAAAGACAATTCTCGAGTAATTTATGTTAAGGGCCTTAAAACCATTTGTAAACAATGACTTTAAATGTTGATTTTTTTTGAATCTCACATCACTCTCGTGCAATAAAAGCAGCATTTGGTACAAGAATGTTAGTTCTACCATATGGAGTAGCTGGATATAATGGGATTCTCGGGATTCGTGAGATATCAACGTTGAAAGTCATTGTTTACAAATGGCTTTTGGGCCCTAATCATGAATTACTCGAGCATTTTACTGATTAACCCGTTTCCGTCCGCTGTTGCGTATACGCAACAGTGGTTTTGAAAAATTCGTGTATGCATGTACGTTGAATACGATCAAAACAAATTAGTTTGCTTGAAAGGTATATCCTTTGGCTATCTTACTGACTGTGTTCACACACACCAATAGAAAAAAAAACTCACAAATTGCATTTTATGAGTATGTTCATGTCTTATGGACACAATTTCAATCATAAACTAGAAGTTACTGGTTATATTTTTTGTCGTTTCACAACGGGAATATGTTCACAAAAGGCCAAATATTATTTGTAGCTAGTTAACCATCCATTAAGGTGTGGCTGAGTGTGTACCATTTGAGCTTAAAATGTATGTTGCATTCTATTTGTCGAGCAATGCGCCAGTGTTGCCTATACGCAACATGCTGTCACGGTGTTCCTAAGTGTCAAAAAAAAACCTCTAAAAATGCTAAATTTCATTAATGCATCCACAAGACTTATATTTTGATACGATATCGTCGAAAAAAAAATGTTTTGTGGAAAACGGCGAAAATGGGTTAAAGAGCCCGGTTTGATGATTTCTGGAATAAATGCTGCAAATATTTAAAAAAAAGAGAGTGGAAAATATAAAATATGATTTACAGGTCCACGTTCTTCAGTCACATACCCTCAATTCGCTAATGTCAAATTGACAACCTTACCCAGGATACACCACCCTAGCAAAGGAAAATAACAAGCTAATATCTTATAAATAACAAGTTATGTTATCTCAGTTCTCGTTTTGATTTCCGCTGTTATTGCATAACAAATTTAGTTATCACCATTGACAAATTTTGTTATCATTTGTTATCATTTTGAACACACTATTTTTTATGAATGTTATAAGTTAAATTGTAAAACTACAAATATTTCCAGCATATTTGAACAAGAAATTTTGCTTTTAATCAAAATTTTTATTTTTTTCAGTTATTAGCATGAAAATTTGAGTTCAAATTGATAACATAATTTGATTCTATTTCAATAAATTTGCTTACTATACAAGCTTTGTTATCAAGCTGTTCGCAGTGACACAAAATAAGTTATTATTATGATATTCAACGAGTATTTTATTGTTATTCATTCTGTTATTTTGGCTGTTTATTCAGCCTCAATGATAACATATCCAGTAATAAAAAAAATGATAACCTGGTATTAGAACTTGTTATCAATTTGGTATGATCCTTTGCTCGGGAAACCAGCGACAGCATGTTCTGGCTGACAGCCTTTTGTTATCATATGTCTCGTGTAGGCGTGAGATAGAACTTGTGAGGCGACCGGAGGTCGATCGCATTCTCCTTCCAGGTTGTCTACTCATTATTTGAAGCCCTCTGTAAAGATGATTCGATTGAGACTTAAAAAATAAAAGTAAAAAAATGTATATACGCAATTCAAGATCCTCAAATTAAAAACTCAAATTAAAAACAAAATCGCTGATCCAACTGACGGCATTTACCAACAGATTTGCATTTTGCATACAGGGTTGCATAGCAGTACAAAGGCATCCAAAACGTTTATGATTTCAATTAATTCATATGTGGAATATCGTTTGGAAATGGTTTATATGGTATGGCTGGATTTTCGACAAAAGGCTCAAACGGATAAGCTCTCTGGAAAATGCTCTCACATTCCCGCTCCCCGCCCCGTCACTATCGTGTTGTATGTGGCTCGAGTTTTTGCCCACCGACCGACAGTCCAAACGTGCAGCTAAAAATATTTCATCCAATTATAATTATTTTTGCAAGCATTTCAAATTAAATTTTCTCAATCTGACCGAGAAGGACGGGTACCGTATGTAATAATCATCATCAAACGCAAACGGGGATCCATCAAAAAACAAAGTCCTATGTTTGCCTAATTGGACCCGGAAGCAACCGTTCCGTTGCAGTTTTCCATTCGGCATGAGCCTTTACCACTCGTCGGTGGTAAACTCATTATTCTGCTTGCTTCCAGCACAACGTTGGACACAATGTTTCAAAATAGGATTATTAGATTAAAATCCCAAGCAGAGCATGATGGTGGGTAGTAGCTTTATGTGTGTAGCCGGTGCCAGGTCTGGTCAGTTTGGTCATTTGGTAGAGCATAAGTGATTAGCAGTTGGCAAAATGGTCACTATGAGCAACGTTTCATTAGATTATCGCCTATTAGGAACCATAGGAATCTGATAATATTACGTTATGGGTATGAGTAGTGAATGTAGGTGTATGCAAACAATTAATTTCCCACTGACTGCCAGCACTCTTATGGAAGGAACTTGTCTGCACTTAAGTGATGACTGGTTTGATATCACTAGATACAAACATGTTAAGCCCTGGAGATTGAATGTGACATCTCTGTTGCAAACCAAATGACCAATTTCAAGAATGCCTGTTCATGCAAGTCATCATCATACACAACATGGCCCACATGAATGTCGTCGTGTGTCAAATTTACATTTGGAGAATGTTTAAACTACTATAATCAAAAATGGACATTCTCGATTCTGGCATGCATATGGGAAAGTACATTTTTAATAACTTGAGTTTATCTCACCAATGTTTTTCACTGATGAAGGAAGGTTCCGTTCGCAGGAAAAACTGACATCCCATCTCAGCAGTGCAAACTGCACGTCACAAACACCAATATAAAAAGTGTTTGCTTTTTCAAAGCGATTAAAGTCCAGAAATTTCAAGACAAGCACCAAGAAACGGCACTAACATTTGCATTTAAAAAAAATGGACATCAATTGCCGATTTTTCCTGGGTTCACCTTCACCCGCACTGACGAAACTACCCATGCAGCATCAATCATAGTAACCCATGAGTCAGCAGACAAAATTTGACAGCTCTATCAGTCGCACTCTAATCGTGATGGCAAAAACAGTGAAGCAACTCCGTTCAGAAGTGTGCACATTCAGATAACGGCACCCCACGGCGTCGAAAATGGACATCATGCGGAACTTTGTGAACGCCGGATACACCCGTTCTGGCATCTACAACATCTTGTCACTATTAGATAACAATCAGAGCATCGAAAAAAAGCCCGGTTCCGGATGGCCGACGACCCTGAGCGACAAGAAGCTCCAAAGGATGCTGAAGAGGAAGACCGAGGGAAAAGTGGCTGCATCGCTGCGTGCGCTTGGCCGGGAGGTCGGTTCAACCGGCCAAACAGTGAAAAAGTACCTGGCGAACATAAACATACATGTCAGGAAGCGGAAGTCGCGTCCACTGGTTTCGGAGCTGCAGGCAATGGCGCAGTGGCAGCGGCTGAATAAGATGGTTAACTCATTTTTCCCGGCGAATCGCGACGTGGCGGTGGTGATCGACGACGAGATCACCCTGGATGGCAATGACTGGCAGGGCACTTCGTATTTTACTTCCCCCCCGAAGGAAGTGAGCTCCGAGGTGAAGTTCATTCCACATACAAAGTTCCCCAAGAAGGTGCTGCTGTGGCTGACAATCAGCGAGAAGGGACTGTCAAAGCCGCTCTTCTATCGCTCCGGACTGGCCGTGAACGGGGAAATTTATAGTACGAAATACCTGCCGGAAGTTACGTCGTTCATCAAGCAATGCCATAAGGGCGAAGACGTGGTGTTCTGGCCGGAACTGGCGTCGGCCCACTAATGGAAGCGATCGTTGGAGGAGATGGAGCGGCTGAATATCGATGTGGTACTCTGTTATCGTTAAGACCGAGGTGTCAACGTACTCCGAGGTCTTGAAAGCGAGGCGTGAGGATGCTAAACTGGCGGGCCTAGACGACGATGTGCGGAGTATACGCCTTACCCGCATCGGCGAGATGCTCCTGGAGTTTAAGAAGACGACAAATATAAAGGGCCCGGCTAAAACCATGATCTCCACTGCACTGAAGGAACAGTGCAAGGTCGATGTTGCCGTCGCAGACATATGACTGCGGAACGGTTCACTCGGGACCCAGGTGGCAACGATGAAGGTAGCGATAGCTAACGCTGAAAGTGGCGAAGGTGAAGGTGGGATGGTCCATATACCCACTCAATTTACACCAGCCGCCGAAGGCATGCTTCAGATGCCTAGAGAACGGGCACATGTCCTGGGAGGGGGGGGGGGGAGGCAAGTGCCCGGCCACTAAGGGTATTCCAACGAGCCAGTCGTAATGCAGGTATCCCAACTAAACCTGAGCCATTGTGATGCCGCACAGCAACTGCTGTGTCAGACAGTTCGAGAGTCGGCATCGGATATCGCCATTATTTCAGACCCATACCGAATTCCAGCAGGCAACGGCAACTGGGTTGCGGACAGGTCCAATATGGCGGTATTATGGACAACGGGCAAGTACCCAGTTTAGGTGGTAGTGTCTACCACAAACAAAGGCTTCGTGGTTGCAAAAGTGAATGAAGCGTTCTTTTGCAGCTGCTACGCACCCCTAAAATGGTCGATTGAACAGTTTTCTAATATGCTCGATCGTATGACAACTGAGCTAACTGGCCTAAACCCGTTGGTAATAGCGAGGGACTTCAACGCTTGGACACTCGAGTGTGGGAGCCACCTTACCATCCGCACGGGCCAGATTCTTCTGGAGGCCTTGGTTAGACTCAATGTGGACATAGCCAACGTGGTTACCAAGCGTACCTACCATAGAGACGGAGCGGAATCAATAATCGATGTATCATTCAGCAGTCCTGGGCTGCTTAATAATTGGAGAGTGGATGATGACTACACCCATAACGACCACTTGGCGGTTCGTTATTGTATCGTCCTACTTTGACGTAACGAGAGGGAACAAAACTTACGCGAAACCCAGGAACCTTGCGTTAAACGACTCGTTATGTCACTTACACGCGTGTGATGCGACCATGCCGAGGAACGTCAAACCTAGGAATGGAAGATCGCCAGATTGGTGGATGGAGTCGATCGCCGACCTCCGAAGAACATGCCTCCTCTGAAGACGGAGGATGCAAAGAGTGCGGTCCGACGCCAATAAAATCGAGCGTAGAGGGGCGTTAGTCGCCGCGAAGGCCGAAGGCTGCTTCGAGGGTCTGTGTCAGAAGGACAATACGAATCCGTGGGGTATTCGAACCTGGCCATCAACACGGCTATCTTGCTGGCTTCCGAAATGTTCAGGGTGGTGATGCAAAGATGACTGAATGAGGGCGTCTTTCCGGACGCCTGGATAATTCAGACCCTAGTGATGCTACCGAAGACAGTGAAGCCACCAGAGGATCCATCGGCATATAGACCTAGAGAGTCTGTTGAATACAGCGAGTAAGCTGCTCGAGAGAGTTATTCTCAACAAACTGACAAAATACACGGAGGGTATAGGCGGTCTGTTAAAAAACCAGTTTGGCTTTCGTAAAGGGAAGTCGACGGCGAATGCCATGTTGTCCGTCACCAAGTCGGCTGAAGTGACAATCCATCGCAAACAACGACGAGTACGCTACTGTTCAGTGGTCACGTGAGAAATGCGTTCAATGACGCCACTTTGGTGGCTATCGCCTACTCGCTTCACCGCCTTCACGTTCCTGGGTACCTGTACAAGATTTTTGGAAGTTACTTTCAGAATCGCGTGCTGGTGTACAATACTAAGGTAGGCCAGAAACGTGTTCAGATCACCACAGCCGTCCCTCAAGGTTCGATTCGGTGCTATGGACCACGATGTACGATGAGATACTACGGCTTGTGTTTCCGACCGGGGTGAAGATAGTCGGGTTCGTGGACGACATCACCCTGGAGATATGTGATGAATCAATTGAAGAGGTCGAGCTAATGGCCTCGCGCTCAATTGGCATTGTGCAGAGATGGATGAGTTCCAGGAAACTGGAGCTAGCCCATCATAAGACTTAGGTCACGGTTGTTAACAACCGAAAATCGGAACAACATGCGACGATCAGTGCAGGTGACTGCACAATTGAATCGAAGAGGTCTATAAGGTATCTTTGGATCATGATCGACGATAACCTGTCCTTTATCAGCCACGTCACTTACGCTTGCAAGACAGCCTCTATGGCTATATCGGCATTATCCAGCATGATGTCGAATAGCTCGGTGATGCAAGGGAGTAAGCGTAAACTCCTGGCCAGAGTCGCCCTATCCATACTTAGGTACGGCGGGCCGGCATGGATCACCGCCTTGAATAACAAGAGCTACAAGAGTAAGCTAGAGAGTACGCACAGGCTTATGTGCCTAAGAGGAGTTAGCGCATACCGAACACTATCACGCGACCGAGTCTGCGTCCTAGCGGGGATGATGCCAATAGGCATTGTCATAAAAGAGTATGTAGAGTGTTTCGAACAACGTGGAACAGGAGGTATTCGAAAGACCAATAGAGCCGCATTCATGGTTAAGTGGCAAAGGGAATGAAACAACTCCACCAAAGGTCGGCGTACCCACCGTCTTATCCCGGAACTATCCGGGTGGATTGGTAGGCGACACGGTGAAGTGAACTTCCACTTAACGTAGACTTTGTCAGGCCACCGGCTGTTTTTGAAAATATCTGCACTAACATGGGTATGCACAGTCCTCCGCATTAACCGAGTGCGCGGGAGTTGAGGAAACCACGGAAAATATGTTCTCCGCATGTCCTTGCTTCGACGGTGCGAGATCAGGCATGATAGCCGTAAGCGGTCATGACACGACTTCGGATAATTTGATCCAGAGGACGTGCCAAGACCGGGACATCTGGGACGCGGTATGTATAGTAGCCTCCCAGATTGTCCTCGATCTCCAACAAAAATGGCGAAACGACCAACGGCAGGTCGCAAGGACCACCTAACTACTGAAGTCCTAAGTAGTTAGACATAGTGGGTGCTTAACAAGCATAATAGCCCCCTTCCCGAAGTATTATCGAAAGGTGGTTCCGGGGAGGGTCCAGGGCTTAAGGCACCCTGAGTTTTTCTTCCATCCCGTCTGAACACCCGATTCAAAGTAAATTTGGACGCATTCAAGTGATCATAACTCAAGAATTAAACAACATGCATTGTTGATCAAAACGTCAAACAAAAGAGTATTTATACAGCTTCCAAACGATATATAAGAAGTTTTTACATTTCACCGTTTTGCACGAACTGTCGCAATTTACTTGTGATCGATGCCATCATGGTCTGCACATTCGCTGGTGACACTGTACCAGTGAACTTATTTGTCGTGTATTTGTCACTTCTTTACCGATGCTCGATGTTTTCGTATGGCGATTGCTCAATATTTTTCGATCGGTCTGAACTCAGGGCAATTCGGAGGATTTATCTCTTTCGCGACGAAATTAAAATTGTTTGCAGCATACCATTCTAGTACCTCCTTAGAGTTGTGGCAGCTGGCTAAATCCGGCCAATACATAACGTTGGCCTTGTGTTGCCGAATGAAGGGTTAAATCCGCTTTTTCAGACACTCTTTAATGTAACCCTTCGACGTCATTGTGTGCGATTTGATGAAAACGTTGGTTTTATGGCCACAACAGTAGATTCGCGAGCAATTTCTTCAGCAAAAACTATGTTATAAATGAAAGAGACATCCTCACGACTTGTTGACAAGTAAAATTTTCGTCCGGGGATTTGTTTATAATCCATCTTGACATATGTTTCGTCTTCCATTAAAATAAAGCCATCAAATTACGTCAAAACTCGTTCGTATCGTGTTCGCTGTTCTGCCACCAAATGTTGTTTCAGGGAGCGATTCAGATGTTTACTGGCACAAAAAGACTTACATTCTTTTCTTGAAAGGATGTTGCGCACGTTGGAAAAGTTGGAATCGTATTTCTTTGCCAAATAACGTATGGAGACACCTGGGTTGTCTTTCTTCTCAGGTCTTTGTCCGTAGTACCACTTTTATGATAGATGCGCTGTGCTCTATCCACACTCAGAGTATCCTTGTATTACAAGACACACCGTTAACTTTAAGAATTTTAAAACTTTTGCTGTTTTTGAGGCAGACCCCGAAGGATTCTCTAGATGTTTGTGCACAATTAATTTTCTTTTCTCAAGTTCCATGATCCGTAATTTAGAGATGCGTCGATCAATCGAAAAAAAACTTTTCACCAATTTCTTCGTCAATGAAACATCAACAAATGCCTGTCAAACGTTTTTTGTTCCAACCAACAGGAACGCGGCGATGTAATAAACCATGCGTCCAAATTTACTATGAATCGAGCTTTATGTATGGATAGATCTTTTTTGGTAAGATCAAGTTATTTGCGAGTATTCTTCCAGACTTTCTGCTCCATTCTAAGAGAAGAAGCAGATATGCCACAAAAGGGTTATGGTCCTAAGAGCTGATGACACGATCCGTGTATTGCTAGTCATCGGTTTTCGCGTTCCCATCAATTCCACAATGCAATGGCCAGGAACCCAGTACAAATTGATTTGATTACTTCAAGAAAACTTTTGAGGCGATTGAACGCAGGATAAAATATCGTCAACAATCAAGATCAATACCAATTAATGATGCTATTTGTTTTTCAATTTCATAGATTTTTAATTTTCATATTCTAAACCCAGTTGAAGAAATGAGAAACCGTCCTAACAATAATCGAGCATAAATTCAGTACAAAGCATTCCGTCGCGCGGTTAAGATGCCTCGAAATAATTAAAATAAAGCGTAATAAACAAAAGCCAGAGCCGGAAAACATACGGTGGTGGTGGCGGCGAAAAGTTTACAAAATATTATTACAAAAATATTTTGGCAAACTTTCCATCCCACCAGCCAATTCCGCCTTTTATTTCTTGCTCGATGGAAAGAGTAGAAAGTTCGCCTTTATCATTTCTGTATGCACAACAGAGTGCCTATAATCCACCAGATCCACGATGAAGCGCGCTACGTTCTGATGGTCGTTTTCTGTTCATAAAGTATATCTAATTGTACATCTACAGGGATTCGCTGCATAGCGCGGTGGGTTGTGTCTGCCTTTCATCTGAAATTGTTCGGCTTTAGAGTACTGCTTGTAATTATTAAAAACATTATTTGAGATAACCCAACAGCGTTTCTCTTTCTAAAATTGAATTTGATTGAAAGTTAGCTGAGAAGTCACTTGACGTTGACAGCATTATTCGAGTTATGCTTGTACAAACACAAATAAAAGCGAGCAAAGTTATCCACCCCATCCACTCCCTATTGTTGGGCGTATAACTTGCACGGCGCCGTTAGTAATGTAAAAGCAAAATCCAATAAAAATTCGAAACAATCGCGCACTGGAGTTCGGCGGTGGAAAGGAAAAAGGACTTCATCCCCCTTCAGCACCCGATACGTATTTAGCAGAGAGATGGGAATATTTCACGGATTTGTGATAAAAAAAAATAGTAAAATCCGAGATCAAAAGCATTCCAATGGCTTTTCCCTGCCGGTCGTGGTTGGTTCGTTATTGTGGACTGCAGCGGATATGGATGAGCAAACCAATGGAACGTCAGCCAGCGTCCGGGAATCCGCTCAATGATGGAACGGAAAGGCATATTAATTCAATGAGCTATGGAGCGATATTACATACCAACTGGAAATTATGAAAAATTGTTTCGATTAGCTGCGGGGAAAAAATGGGGCGTGTATCTTGTGCATGCTGACGGTTTAGGGCGTATGTGCGTTTTTATTTCAGCACGCTTTGCCTTTGAGGTCTCTTCCGCCTCTATTTTGCCGATACAAGTCATTTTGAGTCATGTTTTTTAAATCTACTTAATAAATATATGTCTAAATTTGGTTTATAAGCTCACACTTGTATATATAATTTCATAAATTTAACAAATAACTTAGTACAGAGGGTTAAAATGGCTGAAGTAATTAAATTAACTTAAACTGCTACACAATCTAGCAGTAACTGAGCATATCAGATATTCTGTAAATATCAACTACATGAATGAATTAATTTTCATATTAAAACGGGAGTTTTGAATCGATTGCTGTCTGCACAGTGACATAAGAGCATCCGTATCGGGCGCAACTATCTGGGCGACTAAAATACTAGCGCATCGAGCTGTCATTTTAGTTTAGTCACTCAATTTCAAACCGCACAGTAATTCCATGTCGGAAAAAAGTCGAAAAATCAACTACCTCATTTTACAAAAAGTATATTTTTGTATTTTTGTACACAAAAAAATTTAAGTAAGTAAATAGTAACTAGTATTTCGATACTGACTATTTACAACACCCTTTAACTGTTCTTCATCTGCCAATTCTAGAGCAACCATCGGCTACCATCGTAATCGAAATGAAATTCTCTCTCGCTCTCTCGCTCTCTACTCTTAGACGAAGATATTTCGTGTCATGTTGAACTGTGAACGTTAGACTAATTCATGTTTCATAAACTATATTTCTAGGATTCTTTTTCAAAAGGGCGAATCTAACAATGAGAGGCTCTCTCCTCTCTCGCTCTCTTTCATTTATTACAGCGCCATTATAAATCTTTTGAAGGATTCTTTAGTACAGATAGAATCACAACAGTGCTGGCTACCATACTCTACAAATAGTTGAATGAAAACCGTGAATGGAATATGAATGAAAGAGAAAGTAATCAAAGAGAGTCTCTCAATTGCAGATTCGCCCTAACGAAAAAAATACATAGATTTAGATATATTCAACATTCCTTCCGGCCACCTTGAAACAGCCTTGTTTCAAAAAATTACTATTTACATAACTAATAATTATTCTACTAATGAAAAAAAAATTGAGGGTTTCTTCCAAAAGGAGATTTCTACTGTAAAGCTCTCGGTGACGGAAGTAGAGCGATTCGTGCAACGGCTTGCACGACTTCCTTAACAGTCGCTGTCTTCAGCGCTACTATACGGACGAAGCCATCTTTTCCGGGAAAGAGCTAAACAACCTTCCCCAGAGGCCAAGTTGCTGGTGGAACGTTGTCTTCCTTGATGATCACGATCGAACCTACTTCGATTGTGACTGGTGGATTGCAACCTTCAGTTGCACGAGCTTGCAGCTGTTTTAGGTACTCTGGGTACCAGCGAGACCAGATTTGCTTCAGATGTTTTGATTTAAACGGTTATCGGCAGTCTGCATCCAATTGCGTTCTGGAACCGCTGGAAGATTGCTGCATACGGAGATGCCCTGGTGTTAAGTCGTCTTAGTCCGTTGAGTCTTCTGGAATTGGCGTTAGAGGTCGAGAGTCAGGCACATCTCGACTTGAGCTAACAAGGTAAGCAAATCCTCGTAGGCAAGGTTTGCGTCACCGATGATCTTTAAGAGATGATTTTTCGCCGATTTGACGGCGGCCTCCCAAAGGCCTCCAAAGTGGGGTGCTCTAGGTGCAATAAACTTCCAGGTTATTTCATTCCTAGAACACCAGTTGAAAATTTGCTCTCTGTCAGTCGAATCAATCTTTAGCCTACGGTAAACTCTGTTGAGATCATGTGACCCCTTTAAAGTTATTGGCGTTGTCAGAGTGAAGCTCGACAACCTTTCCTCGTCTGGCGATGAGACGACGGAGTGCAGCTAGAAATGCAAGTCGCTCACTAGCTCGATGTGTACCGCTTTGGTTGCAAAACAAACGAAGATGGCCACGTAGACCTTGGTAGGACCACGATTACGCATTGCTGACTTCACGTAGCACGGTCCACAGTAGTCGACACCGCACACAGAAAATGGACGCGTCGGTGAAACTCGCGAAGCCGGCAGATCCGCTGTGCTCTGCTGTCATAGAGTGAGCTTGCATCGGAAGCAAGTGTGGCATTGGTGGAAGACGGACTTTACCAGGTTTCTGCCGCCAAGGATCCATAACTTCTGGCGCAGAATGGCTAACAGGAGCTGTGGCCCTGCGTGCAGTAGGCTTACGTGGTAACTGCTAGCCAGTAGAGCAGACAGCGGATATTTGGCGGGCAGAACAATTGGGTGCTTGTTAGCGACGGACAATGCGGCATTGCTTATCCGACCACCGACACGAAGAGTACCGTCTTCATCCACGAAAGGTTTCAGCCACTTCAGTGCTGACGATTCGGCGACGCGATTTTTATTAGCTACGCTGCATTAGTTCCTCAGCGAACGATTGAAGCTGTGCTAAGCGACATAGTAGATGATCAGCGTGGTGGAGCTCAGCAGTAGTAAGTGCTGAAGAACGACTGGACGGAGCAGCCATTGCCACAACCTTCTGTCGTTCTTCAGACACTGCAGAAGAGTTTTCCTGATCGATGATCGTTATAGGCCAGTGCTCAGGACCTACTGAAAGTCTATGCGGGCTTTGCCACCAACGAGAGCAATTTAGGATGTCCGTTGGCTTGAGGCCGCGAGAAATATCATCGGCTGGATTCTCGGATCCAACCATGTGTTTCCAGTGGTCAATGCTCGTAGAAGACTATATCTTAGACACTCGGTTGGCAATGAAGGTCTTCCTGCGGGTTGGGAACGAACGCAGCCACTGAAGCACGGTACTGGAATCTGACCAGAAGTAAGTTGTGGAGGTAACCTTTAGCGATGCGTTCACTTTCTCGAAAAGTTGTGATGCCAAGTGCGCAGCTCACAGTTCGAGTCTTACCGTGGAATGGAACTGCTCCCACTCATTTTGAAGTTTTTCTGGTAACGCGGAACTCATTCACTGGAAACGCCGTCTTGTTTCAACGCCCACAGACGCTGCGTGAACAGCTTGGCTTTGGTAACGACTGCCCCTAACAGCCCAGGTGGTCGAAAATCTGAGCGATGTATAATAGAACCTTGCGTTTGGTTAAGATGGCAGTTGGAAGAGATATTTCAACCTTTAACTGGAGAGTATCGGCCTTTAGGTCCCACAAAAAGACATGTGTGGACATCATCTGCGCATCCTGCAAACCGTGTAGATGTTGGATGGCCAGGTCTTCTGGCAGAACATCCTGCAACACTTCCTGGGAATCTGACGCCCATTTCTGCAGCGTTAATCTACTGCAGCCAGCATGCCGGTAACTTGTCGTCGCATAGTTATTGCAGATTTCATGTCTGAACCGCCAGACAGTAGGATCGTCGACGAAGAAATCGTTCAAAACCGGATCAACCGCAGCAGGATACGATGCCGCTTGGTCTTTGGCAATCTGCTGGAGCGTTTTCGTTGCTAGATACGGTGCGCTCGTTGTACCGTGTGTGATAGTTTGGAGTTCATACGTGGTAATAAGATCGGAAGGGCATCTGCGATGACGAATACGGAGAAACTGCAGGTCGTCGGGGTGATGCAACACTTGCCTGTACATTTTTTCGACGTCTGCTACCACAGCAACAAGTTGTGTCCGGAATCTCATGTATATTAAATAGAGGTCTTGTTGCACGACTGGTCCAACAAGAAGCGTATCGTTCAACGAGTAGCCGGACGAAGTTTTGCATGACGCGTCAAAGACTACTCTTACCTTCGTTGTCGTACTAGATTCCTTGAAAACGACATGATGGGGAATGTAACAATGTGTGATGGAATCATCAACAGGATCTGAAATATGCTGACCAAGTTGTAGATACTCGTCCATAAACCGATTGTAGGGGTCCTTCGTTGTTGAATCTTTCGGTACGCGACATTCTAGGCTCAAAAAACGTCGATCAGCAATAGACCTCGGTTCTCCGAGAACCCTTTCCGGATCATTGGTCTTTGGCAGACGCACTACGTATCGTCCAGTTGAGTCACGCGTCGTCGTTGTAGAATACAGCTCTTCACAGTGGTTTTCTTCGGCAGATCGAATTAAACCCGATGGAATTGTTTCCATGTCCCAGAATTTTTGAAGAGCGGTTTCCCGCCGATCTTTGGCGGTAGAGAGAAAGCAGAGCCGTGGGATGCAGGTAGCCTAGTGAAATGGGGGTCCAGAGACCGCCCAACCAAATGAAGTTTCGACTACGCATGGAAGACCATCACCCAGAGAAATCTTCCGTCCCGTGTACGTTTCACTGCCGATAACGAGGTCTATGCATCCAGGAACGTTGAACTGGGGATCTGCTTGACGTTTGGCAGCTTCCATAACAATATATTGATCGGTGTAGTTGGCAATTCTGACGACGGTTGCTTCAGTACCAAAAAATGCAATTTCATCGAGATCATAAGTGTTTAGAAACTCAAGTTGTTAAAATTTACATAAATTTCCCAGTTTTCGAAAAGAGGTACATGATGAAAAATTGCACTTAACACTACTTACCCGTATAAAAATATTATCGATTTTGGTGAATACTAATCATCAAATTCATCAGCAAATTTACCACCAAACTCATCAACATACCCACCAAGAATTCATCATCAAACTTACCATCACATGCAACACCAAACTCACCGTCCAATTTACCAGCAAACTCACCATCTCACTAACCACAAAATTAATTAACAAACTCACCTTAAGGTTCACAAACAAACTCCTCACCAAACTCACAACTGATATATCCCACATACTCCACCAAACTTACCATCGATTTCTTCACAAAACCCACACCGAACTCACCACAAATGTCACCATCAAACTCACAATCAAATTCATCACCACACTCACCACCAAATTTATTAACAAACTCATTCCCAAACTCACCATCAACCCACCACCAAATTCATCACCAAACTCATCATCAATCTAACCATCAAATTCTTCACCAAACCTCATCATTAAGCTTCACCACCATACTCAATAAGTCATCACCTAACTCATCAACAAACTCCCCTTATCCAAGAACCCTTTACCCTTCTCAACCTCCCTATGATTGTTCCAGAGAGTTGAAGAACACGTTTACCAAATTTGGTTAAAACGGATCTGATTGCGTAAACAAAAATAAACAACAAACCAATCGGAGATTTTTGGCAATTGGCAGTCGAATAGCAACACTCTCTCGCGCCACTATTGCGTTGCTAAATTTGAGCGCCCGATGCTTTCCGATAGTCGCGCCACAATTTTTTAGCACCTTTAGTTGCGCCCAATACGGTGTGAAGTGATGGTGAGGGCGACGAAGTATAGTTTAGTCGCACACCGGTACGGATGCTCTAAGTAGAACATGGGTAATGGAGTTTGGGAAGACGTTAGAGTTTTCATGAAGATACCGAGCCAGTGGCTCAACACAAAACCTCTTTCCGTATTTGATGTGGTTATACTTCCAGTAAAGGACGACTTTGATTTGGAATTCCATTTGAACAGTTTATGAGAGTGATAATTGTGTTCCGATGCACCGCACAAAGATTGTCACCTTAACATTGCGTTTGACTTATTAGCCAAAAAGCCTGCGTGGGAGACGAAACACGGCACATCTGATCGGCACTGCGCTCGGTAAGAAATCCAATCACATTATAAATTTAAGATTGTAAGAAGCTAGCATTACAATTGGTGGATTAATTAAAATTTACAATTGGATTAATTATTATTCCATTTTATAAAATACCAGCAAGCTGTATAAAAAAGCATTTTAAAAAAACCTTAAGAGTGATCCAAGCTTGTTGCTAGGTTCTGAATGTTGGAAATGTTGTGCACAAAATCATCCGTCCATGTACCCGGATTGGCCATATGCCGCAGATTGCAGGCTTCAAACGACGCAACCCGAAGTGCTTTTAAATTGAATTTGTGCAAATTACAGTCGTAGCGGATATTAATCGTAAAATTGCAATATCCTTGCTTATGGATGGGTTTCATTTTGCTATGATTCAATTTCAACTTCCCCGTGTTTGGACTGGAAAGTGGTCCTTGAAACGAGCCCAGTTGCGACTCGACTGGGATAACAATATAAAAAAGTTGTTTTAATAATTGTTTTATGCCATCTGTAAAATGCGCGGAAAGCGAAACTTTCGGCTGAAGTGGATGCAGATGAGAGCTGTCGTAAATGCTTCGTTTTTGGTGCATGCTGTTTTGTTCGATATTGTCAACCAGAGGTACAGATCGGTAGAGGAGCTTCAAAGACAATTTAAAAAATAACATTGTAATAACTGAGTTATAGCGGATTCGGTAACGGACCACGCGAAGGAAATCATTTAGTTTGGATTATTTCAGTTCCTCTTGACAAGGGTGGGACGACTCGTTTAGTATGAGTAATTTGTCGGTAGCAATTACAGAAGCTTAATTGAAATATGGCGTTTGATGAAATCGTATGTAGTACTCAATTTTACCTCTAGCTTTACTTAACATTATAAAGGTCGATATCGTGTTCAAAAGAAATTTATTTTTCTATCCCAAACCCATGTTAAATTTCGTTTAATGAAACGGAAAAGTAAAGTATCGAAAAAAAATTCTGCGGCAGTATCCACCTGAAAAAAAACGGAAAATAAAATTGGAATTTGTAAGGTTTCCACGCAAACTAATGGGAGGTGTCACTTTTACTTTCGGAAAAATGTTCCGCTCAATTATTCCGTAAGTGAAGGTGACATTTCGTTCCGTGGAGATCAATTGTCATAATTCCGCTTGGTAATATTGAACAAAATTCCGTAACCTTTTTACTTTTTAAGTCGATACTGGCCTCAAGGCTGTAATTTTAAAGCTTGAGTCGTTAATTATCTGGACGCACTGTTTTTTTACTGTAGTGCTTCTACATTGGAAAAAATCTTGCAGTAAGAACTACTCGACTATGCCTATTTTCAAAACTTCCATGAAATTTCAGCCAAATTGACAACGTTTATCGCACAACCATCAACCTTTGTTGTTTATTTGATAGACTTCCCCTTGTAGCACACATGTTGCTATTCAGTTGAGATAACATGAATATGACTTGCTAAGTCATAATCAAGTTACTACAACTAATTGTGATCGTAGTGTGCTGCTTGGGTCATATTGATATCAACCGCACCATGGTCGATTTAATTGCAGACATAGTAAAATCAAACGCATTTATAGTCAGGTGAAAATTGTTGTTGTTTGCGCTTAATTTAACCTTCGAAATGGTAGTTTCTACTGAAATATTTTGACAATAGTTTGTTTTGAAATGTTTCTCGTTTGGTACTGAGAAGTTCGTCACGATTCATTTTGTTTCAAAAGAAATATATTTGATGAAAGTGACTAAATCAACCGTGTGCAGTGTTCTTAATCATTTTCGTGAGCGGCATACTATCAACAATATATAACTAGCAATTTGAAATTGGTTCACTGTTGTAGAACCCCTAGATCCGATGTTAACCTTGTAGTCTGCACCATATTAGATTTATAGTTTGAAGTTGTGAAGCTAGTATCGAGATTTGTTTCCAATTGTAATTTGGATTTGGATTCATATTTTCGTTCGTAGATTTGTAGGATTTTTACAACATGAGTAGCTGACCCCGGTGCGAGCGTTGCTACGCCTGTAACTAAATGAATGGACAATGGAACTCTTTTTCGGAAAGAGTTTTTTTTTTGACTAAGAAGGGGTCCAAGCTTATATCAGAACATTCTTCTCACCAGAGAAATACACAGTTTGTGTTTTAGTTATCTGGATAATTCTCGTGTTTGGATGAAATTTGAGTTTGGAATCTCCATAGAAACATTTCTTGCATTCAACAAACCCACACGACAATTTTGGTTCCATTTGCTTGATTTGTTCTCAAGTGATCATTTGTTTGAGACACCCCCCCTCTCTCCTCATTTGGCGGAAGAGTCTCAAATCACCATAGAAACATTTCTCTCCTTCTAAAACTTCCACATGCCAAATTTATTTCCATTTCCTGATTAGTTCTCGAGTTATGCAAGGATTTGCGTTTCATTTGTATGGGATCCCCTCATTTTAGAAAGGAGAGGGTCTCAAATCAACATAGAACCATTTTCTGTCTTCAAAAACCAACACTTAGTAAATTTGGTTCCATTTGCTTGATTAGTTCTGGAGTCATGCCGAATATTATATTTCATTTGTATCGTAGCCCCCCCCCCTCTTTAAGATGAGGAAGGGTCTCCACCATAGAAACATTTTTTGTCATCAAAACCATCATATGCTAAATTTCGTTCCGTTTGCTTGATTAGTTCCCGAGTTATGCAGAATATTGTGTTTGATTTTAGATGAGAGCCCCTCCTTCTAGGACGGGGAGGGTTCTGAAACTACCATAGAAACCTTTTTGCCTTCAAAAACTCACACATGCTACATTTGGTTTCTTTTGCTTGATTAGTTCTCGAGTTATGTAGAAATTAGTGTTTCATTTGTATGGGAGCGCCCTTTCAAGAGACGGGAGGTGTCTTTAACTTTCACAAGAACCTTCCCAAATCCAAAAATTCCAAAAATTCTTGCATACAAAATTTCACGCCGACCGGTTCAGTAGTTTTCGAGTCTATTAGCTTCAGATAGACAGACAGACAGACAGACAGAAATCCATTTTTATATATATAGATAGGAGAAGTTTATCATAGTAGATGTCGCAACCATGAGCAGCAACTGATACCTGTAATAAGGTACCTGGCTAGCTCCTTCCAAACGCTTAACCCATTAACCTCGAGTTAGAAACGAGTAATTGGCATCCCACTTTACTAAAATCAAAAAATAAAACATTGTTCATTACGATATTGAATATCAGCTCCGCAAAGTTTTACACACGCCTGAGCCAACAAATAAACGAACTGATTGAAAAAAAGTTTGCACAGCACGTTTAGATGACAGTTTCTTTTCATGAGATGTTACATATGCGAAAGAGAAGGAAATCAAATGAATACCTGAATACAATGCTGAACCGATCAGCATTTGACGCGCCCGATCCGATCTCTTCGATAATCTGTGGTTTCTTGTGCAATAGAGGTTTTTCGTCTCGGCCATTTCACTAACAAATTGGGTTTCAAGCAGCTTTAAAGCAGTCTGATTTCTGTCTTTCCTTAGCTCAGTCGGTAAAGGCGCAGCTACAAAGCAACACTATGCTGGAGGTGGTTGGGATAGGTTCCCGGTCTGAGGTATGGTTATGATACGACTTCCCACACAATCATACTAATCATACGTGACGTTCTGCAGCCCTGGGTTGTTGAAAAACTGGAGAGTGGAGGATGGCTACACCTATGTTTACCACCTGGCGGTTATATAGCGGTTCGTTAAAGCGTCACTCACAGCGCTAGGCAGCGAGCAGAGGGAGGAGCACCCACTCCGTTCGTCAGCAGATGGAGGACGTCGTACTTCGCTAAAGAAGTATTTAAAGCGGCGCTAGAGCGAGAACAGAGTCTGAGCGCTACCCAATCCCTGAGGTGATCAACTCGTAGCACTACTTACACGAGTGTGCGACGCAACCATACCCAGACCTCCAAAGAGCCTGCCACCGAGCTAGAAGAAGGTTGCAAAGAGCGCGGTCGGACTCTGAAAGAACGGAGTGCGGCGTGGTGCTAGTCTTCGGGTCTTCGCTAAGGCTGCACTTAAGAAAGAGATAAAGGCCAGCAGACGAGCCTGCTTCGAGGGTCTGTGTTCGAAAGCCAATGCGAACCCATGGGGTGACGCCTATCGAGTGGTAGTGGCCAAAACCAAGGGCACGACTGCTCCAACCCAGTAATCACCAGAGCTATTACAGGTCATCATTAGAGGACTCTTTCCGAGCCATGACCAGATACCTTGGCCTCCCATAATGGCAAAATTGTCCCACAACAACGGCACCGCGGACGAAAGGGAGGAAGCGACCGTTATAAACGTGGAACTCATTGCGATAGGCAAATCGCTGAAGGTAAATAATGCGCCAGGACCTGACCATCAAGACGGCTATTTCACTAGCGCCCGGAATGTTCAGGGCGGCTATGCAAAGATGTTTGGATGAAGGCGTCTTCCCGGACACCTGGAAAATCCAGACTCTAGTATTGATCTACCGACGACTGGGAAGGCACTAAGGGACCCATCGGCAAATAGAACTATATACCTGTTGAATGCAGCGGGTAAAGCGCTCAAGAGGGTTATTCTCAACAGACTGATAAAATACACGGAGGGTTTAGGATATCTGTAAAAACAGTTTGGCTTCCATAAAGGGAAGTTGACAGTGGATGCCATTCTGTCCGTCACCAAGACGACCAAAGTGGCAATCCGGCGCAAGAAATGCGTTCTATAGCGCCAATCAGGGTGGCTATCGCTGACCTGCTCAACGCCTTCATCTTCCGGGATACCTGTACAAGATTCTGGGAAGTTACTTCCAGAATCGCGTACTATTTTACAATTTAGAGGTTTGCCAGAAACGTGTTCAGATCACCGCAGGCGTCCCGCAAGGTTCGATCCTGGGCCCGGTACTACGGCTTGAATTTCCGAACGGGGTGAAGATCATCGGGTTTGCAGAAAACATCACCCTAGAGATATGTGGTCAATCCATCGCAAAGGTGGAACTAACGGCCTCGCACTCCATTGGCATTGTGGAGAGATGGATGAGTTCCAGGAAAACTACAGCTTGCCCACCATAAGACCGAGATCACGGATGTTAACAACCGAAAATCGGAGCAACATGTGACGATTTGCGCAGGTAACTGCAGAATTGAATAGAAAAGGTCTTCGAGGTACTTAGGGTTCATTATCGACGATAAGTTGTCATTTACCAGTCACGTCGACTACGCCTGCAAGAAAGCGCTTTATGGCTATATCGGCATTATCCCACATGATATTGAGATAGCTCAGCGGTACATGGGGAACAAGCGCAGTTGAACAAAGAGGATAAAAGAGGGCACAAGAGGTATTCGCAAAACCACCAGAGTTACATCGATGGCCAGGTGGAATAGGGTGTGGAATAACTCTACCAAAGGTCGGTGGACCCACCGACTAATTCCGGAAATATCTGGATCGGTCGTTCGGCGGCTTGAGGAATTTACCTCTCACTTGACACAGATACTGTCAGGCCACGGCTGCTTCAGACAGTATCTGCACAAGTACGGGCACGCCGAGTCCTTCGGTTGCCCTCGCTTCAACGACGTGAGGAACGGCATGATGCCCGTGAGCGGTTGGGACACGACCCCGGACAATCTTGTTCAGATAATGTGTCAAGAACAGGACACTTGAGACGCGGTAAAAACGGCGGCCTCCCAGATAATCTGAGAGCTACAGGACAAGTGGCGAAATGACCAGGGACAGGCCAGAGCTATCAACTAACTACTAAAGCCTGAAACGGAGGTATTTTGTATTGGTTTTTACGTCGGCTGTTAGAACACCAGACTCGTGCTCTCTGCAAAAGCTCGGCAATCTTAGGTAGCAAAACGGAGGGAAGTGATGTTACGGTAAAATAGCAAGCAATAGCATGAATTGTAACGACGGTCGCCAATCAACCATCGACGAGGTTGACTTAAGACCATTCTTTCCTAGAGCGCGGATCTTGCGAGTACGTAGCGTACCGTGGTCCGGAGATAAGTCAACGAAATAAGGAAGTTCAATGCGGCATAGCGTGGGCTCTCTTTTTTCTGTTCTCTTCCCACCCGGCCAGCCGTTTCAACTTAGTTTTGAGTCGTTTTTGACTCACTTTCGTCAAAAGTGGAGTCACTCAAATTTGAGTAAATGTAACTCGGATTGACAAGTCGACAAATCCAAAACATCGACTCAAATCAGACAGATGTTTCTGATTTGTCGACTTGTTAATGCCAGTAACATTTACTCAAATTGTGACTCACTTCTGACGAAAGTGAGTCAAAAACGACTCAAAACTGAGTTGAAACGGCTGGCCGTGCAGGATAGCACGATTTAACGTCATCTCTCTGCTCTCGTGGTTCAAACCGGAAGCCTTCCATCCAGCCACCACTCTCTCTCTCTCTCTCTCTCTCTCTCTCTCTCTCTCTCTCTCTCTCTCTCTGTCGCAATTCTAGTTTCGGTCATATACTTTGAAAAAGCCGTCTGATTGAATGACAGAAGTTTCTTGAAAATGCGGTTGTTGCCTATAGTTTTTGGACTTAGTGTGATTTTTAATTACTGGCAATGTCCTTGATTTTGACGATCTTTTTGATCACTGGACAATGGTCACGAAAGTTTGAAGTTGAAATCAACGGCATTATTTGAAATTTATAACTTTGCTATATAGTGACGGAAAGTGATTCAGGAATTTTTATCTGTAAATGTAATCAGATCGGTTTTGTTTTTGTTAGTAAATCTGAAAAAAATGTTGTACAATATTAAATTATGTCAAAAATAAATCGTCTAGCTCAAACCTTTGTGGGAGTATGTGGTGGGACTATCATCATATGTATGTAGTTTCTCACATTTATGAAAACCTATCAGCTGAAAGTGGCAATACAAACCGGCCATAATGACAACCATATTTTTATTCTAGCCTCCTGCATTTTAATAATCTTTTACACTCACAAGAAGTTGTTTTGAAAGCGATATGGTATTTGATGCCATCTGACATAAAACTCATGCTGTTGCTCATTTTGTCCAACGATAGCGAGTCAGTTTTTAAATCACTAGCCCTAATAGTTCTACATCCCTCCGGTTAGGTCCACGACATAATACACTCGCACTATTTTGATTGGTAGATATTTTATTCGACTGTCCAAATAAAATTGTATGACACAATTGCTCGAAACAACACAATTGCTCTAGAATACTAAGGTAAAGAGTTTAGTGCAACAACAGCTTAAACTACAAGTTTCCAAGGTTTTTTGGCCAGAAGATATAGTAATAGTAGTTGTGGTAGTAGTATAAGAAGTAGATAAGGAAAAAGGAGAAGCTAAGAAAGAAGCCAGAAAATTTCCTTTTAATCTCCTGGTAAATCTTTTTGTTTGATGAAAAATCAACATCTAATTGATCGGATAATCGGCGACACACTTTCGACACTTGAAAATAGTAAATCACCCGGGATAGCGACCCTCCGGCTGCGTTAAATTTGTATTTTATTGCTTTTATGAAAAATATTTACAAAGCATCAGCACGTGCACGCTCTCCATGTGACAACAATTTGAATCCTGCTTATCTGTCATCCTTGGAGAAAATTTGAAATACGCTACCAATGTCGGATCTATGGTGCATCTAACCGTAGACCGATCGACCTACGCTTGTCTCATCAATTGTCGCAGCGATTATTCATACCCGGTAAAAGTCACTGCACATTTCCCAAAACATGCTTCCCCCTGACAATGCTGCTGTTGCTAAATTTGTCGTCATCATCATTAAATAGATTTAGATTAAATTTACATGCTTAAATACCTAATAAAAAGTGCACGTCGTTGTCCACAAGGGGTGTCCCTCTTCCTCGGCAGCCCTCACCAAACTATAGACCACGTGCAAACAACGTAGTTATACACCCCCCAAACCAACTACCAGTTCGCTATGAAGGGAGAAACGAGGGGTGGATTTGTCGGTCACAATGTTACAACAGATCAAAAGAAAGAAAGAACAATCCGAAACGGACAAGACCTAGGGGAAAAAAAGGAAAGATCTTGCATCTAGTTAGAAGGGCGCATTATTACCAATTGATGGTGGTGCTTTGCTTTGTAGGTACGTTTGGTGGAAAACATTGAAATGACTTACAATATACTAGGGGGAAGTTTCCTATGCTCGACAATCAAAGCCAAGTCCACTTTTTTATGAGTATTTCCTCAGAATTCGTATTATCTATAATTGCTGGAATGTTATTTTTAATAAGACGCCAAACTTCTCAAGAGAGTTATCTGTCTGACCGCACCTCGTATATAGTGGTTAACTCAGCACGATCCAGTTTATTCTGCATCACGTCCGGTGTACCTCAGGGCTGTGTTCTTTTTGTTCATTTTCAACCTTTTTGGGAACGATCTGTGTCTGCTTCTTTCCTCGTTTAAAGTTTCGTTTGCCAACGACCTGAAATTTTTTCGAGCTATACAGTCCTCTATACAATACCGAATGATTGCACTATTCTATAGACGGATATCAACACCATGTTGATCTGGTGTGGCGATAATGGCATGCGCGTCAACAGCAAGAAATGCAAGATCATTTCCTTTACTCGCTCTAATAATCCATCACCAGTACTATACAGACATTGAAACACTGGAGCGTGTTAAATATATCTGCGATCTGGGTGTAACCATCGATGAGAAGCTTAGGTTCAATGAACATATTGACATTTTCGGAACTCCAACTTGCTTGCTGTACTTTATCATCGAACCAACTTCGGTTACAACAACCCTCTTTCAGGAGTATTTTTACTCGAATTATTTAGTTATATAAGTTAAATTAGAATAAGTACAGTCTGTACGATTTTGAAATCAAAGACGGTGATAATTAATAATTTTGCCGGCAGCCCTTGTTTTGACAATGTGCTGATTAGCGACATGCCTCATCCACCAGGTTGTGAGATTGATACTCATAAATCATGTAAAGAAAAAAGTTTATTTATTGCAAGTAGGTTGCATGGGGGTGAGACGTTTGGCATATGGACCTTTGGCATATGAATGTTTGGCCGAATGGATGTTTGGCCGAAAATTGTCTATCAGCATATACTTCTTACTAAGAAAAGGAAATATGAATATAAAAAAATATTCTCAAACGCATTAGATCTAAAACAGACAATAAGAAACCGAAAAAATATTTTAGGCAGCATCCCGATGTAATGAAACATTCTAGGCTTAATTCGCTCAGAGTTTATCAATATATGTGCGTATTTGCAGTAATAAGCGTTCTGATTAAGTTTCAACTATATCGATTCTCTAAGAAACGAAATGTTTGTGTTCAAAAAGGCAAAAATTGGTATTCGGCCATTTGGCCATATACATGGATAAATATATTATGTAAAAAACTCGACGGAATGGGTCGTTATTTTTAATAATCTTGAAATTATATGCAGTTCTTTCAAAAGATACTTTCTTTTGATTCTTTGAACACGGGCCTTTTATGGCGATACATATTCCTGTATCCAATAGCTAATGTCTGAATCAAACGCTTGCCCGGTTTATTACTCTTATTTAAGATTTCCCTTCTTTCAAACATGAGCAGTTGTTTGGAAATTTTCGATCACATGCAGGTATTTTCCGAATGCTTGCAGAGATAAAGGAGGACTATAATACACCAATGGGCGATGACTTCAATATTAGCTGCTAATTTCGACAAAAATAGGATAATTATCCAAAATTTAAAAAGTGTTCTAAATTATTATGAGTTTCGAAGTAAATTTGTAGAGGCGATTGCTGTTAACTTGGGATCAAATGAAAAATTAAGATATGATTTGATTTCGACCAGTTTTGTTTTAACATTTCCATTGTTAGACATCTGAATTATTAAACATGATTGAATATAAAATGGTATATTTGGTTAATTATTTTAATCTCAAAATTTTCTGTAAGAATGGATTGGGGTAAAACCATGGGGTGTCTCACTGGAATCGAGTGCAGCGGATTTCAGTCGTTTTCCAGTCAATTCGAAGCGAAGGATTCTGATTTAGTGTTGTTGATCAATTTTGCAACACTCTTATTACGTCAGTTGTATCGATTTGACATTTGATTTATGTTGAGCGTTGCTAAATCCAACATCTGCGGATTTTCAGTCAAGTTGATTCATATCGATTTGCAGCGAATTTAAATTAATGCAGTTGCTTTCAGGAATTGAAATTTGTTGCAAATAATAAATTTGATCGAATCCATGTGAGACACCCCTTGGGTAAAACACAAAAGTCAGGCCCCCAGCAAGAAAACTGCATTGTAAAGTATCTTCTCCCCAAATTTGTTTTCGACCAAACATCGAATCGGCCAAACGTCTATCCGCACAAACGTCTTTGTGCCAAACGTCCATTCGGCCAACCATCTGTATGCCAAACGTCCGTATGCCATACGTCTTTATGCCAAACGGGGTATCATTAGGTGTTATTGTTCATAGGTGTTCGTCTCAGCTTTTACATTTACCAACTATTATGATGAACTAGCTTATTGATAATTATACATTGTTAATGGATACGTTGGATACATTATACATTGTTATTGAAAACCGAGAACTCAACATTCATTATGGTGGTAAGCTCATAATGATGCTATCTTATGTTGAATGCGATTTAAATTAAACATGTTGAACGTCAAACGCTTTAAAGGCTGACTAAAAGTAAATTGGTACGTCCATCGCACGACTCTAATGTTGGGAATTTAAAGGTTTACGTTTAGCATTGATTTGTTTACACTAGTGAACCACTGGTGCAAATTTGATCAAAGTAGTCGATCGCGTTCAGAACTATCAAATGAATTTCGAAAGAAGAAAAAATATTGTGCACAAACACCTGGAAAATCCGGAGTGATCTAAGCTAGCTCAAGAGCTGAAGATGCTGAAAACAACACGGAAAATAATCCACACATTTTGATTGGCAAAACCGCATAGCAAGGTATTGAGGTGCGTTAAAGCCTACTCCGGTCTTTTACTCCAAGATGTGGCCATAAGGTAGGGTAAGGGGATGTAATGTTAGCCTAGCTCCTTCATTCGGCCTATGTACTAAATGTGTTATTGATTTAGCAAAAATCAACAAAATCATGTTGCTATTGCGAGGACCGATGTAATCCGAAGCAAGACAATATTAATCAACTTATAGTTGTTCACTTCCGCGCAATTTTCGATTTCTTGCACTTTTGGGGCATCATGATTTCACTGTTTAAGCAGAACAGATAATCTACACAATCTTCAAGTGATCTAAATTTGGCTTAATTGAATCGATAGAGCAAGCAATGCTGTCTGGATGTGCAGAAAATAATGACACGTTACAAACTAACTGTTCACATAGCTAAAATAAAAATTATTTTACAAGAAAATCGTAGACCCAATGTTGGGGACATATTTTCTTGTATGTTCCCAATTATGGCCTGTTGTATCAATTACGTAGTAAAAACGTTGATATTGGTAAAATTTCAAGTGGAAATGCATGAATTTACAGTTGTTTATATTCCATGGCTCATCTAAACACAAACCAAAGGAACAAAATCATTGTATAGTAAATAATAATGTTTTCATTATTGAATGGCTGATAAATTATATATGAACATTACTTAAGTGTTTCAATGCAGTTTTACTTTAGTATGTTTTGTGAAATGTTGTATTAAGTAAATCGAATACAGCTAGGAATGCCTTAATTCATAAAATCAGAAAAAAATCGTACAAAGACTACATTTTGCAATAAATCAATCGATTGGGACGAGGTTGCATCCATGAATAGACCCAATTTGGTGCCCATAGACCGACATTAAATCCATGTCCCTCGAAAGTTTCGAACGTTATAAAATGAGTTGTTTAACTTTTCGAGATGCATGCTACCTAATGTCTTATCAAACTTATCTTTGCAAGTGTATAACTAGTTGAATCTCGCTTATAGCTTAAAAACTTTATGAGTTATAATAAAAAATGTGATCGATGGTTGCATAATAGGCTGAGTCAAGGGACATATACCCTACAACGCCAATTTTCAAACGGTGCGGAACACCCTTGCCAGGGAAGAATACAGGGGGCGACCCCGGCGTATTGGTTAACATCCATACCTCTCACGCCTAAGTCACGAGTTCGAATCTCACCCCCGGAGAAGTTACGAAATGCCCAAAAGTGGTGTTTGACTGACTACGACGGGAGATGAACCAGCCCGAGGCTGAAAATCTCGATAATCAAGGCAAAAAAAAAAGGGAAGAATACAAGTCGTACAAAGAATGCCTGAAAAAGCGTGTAAAAAACCCCTAAAAGGTAAGCATAGGGACAAATGCATCTTTTGGCCCGATTTGGCTAGCTGTCACTACTCCACTACTAGGCGGTTCTGGAGTGGTATGCTGCCAACAAGATCGATTTTATTCCCTAGCTAATGGATCCTCCGAATTGCCCGGAACCAATCCAAAAATACTGGGCAATTTCAAAGCAACGATTTCGACGAAGCGGCGGAGCAGTCAAGGACATCCAACAAATGCGAGAAAAATGGAAGAAAATCGCTAATTCCGTGTCCGTTTCCTCTGTGCGGACGTTGGTGGGCTCCATCAAGAGGAAGGTTCGAGATTTCGTTCGAACTGAAGAAATGTAACCATCTAATGCTGTATCTTTGAGGTTTTAACAAAAGTACTGTTATACAACAGTTAATGAACTTTTTAAACTTATTGAACGACGAATTATAAGTCTTTTTGTGGGTGCCAATTTACTTTTAGTCAGCTTTTACAATTATTAATTACCGTCTTGAAACTATCTTCACCGATTCCCAGAACATCCATAAACTGCGCCTAGAGTGACAGGAAATAACCGAATGATTTTTTTCGTCATCAGAGAAACGCACACGGACTTCTTCGTTTAACTCTCATCCAGCCTCAATTGAATGTCCTATAGACATTGTCCATATGGTCGCAAAATTATCCAGAAATCACTGCATCCTGCAGCTACTTTCTTCTCTTCAAAACTGCCTGTCGCGATGATGCCTAATCCCAGTACTAGTCAATCGGCCTATTATTAACGTGGAACTTTAACTCACATACTCCCATCTCGCAGCCAGCTTGCAAAACTGCTAATTGAAATAGAACAAGATCCATACTCTAAGACGGACATCGCCGCCATCACGGAAATTCTGCTCAAGCTCAAAGTCAACATCCTCATTCCGATTTCCAACAAGACTAGGACAAATCTGCTCTGAAGTAGGAGAAGCGACCATCGCTACCAGAGATTTTTCTTATGGCCAGCTACTGCAGTATGTGTAGCTAAAACCCACCGGGGCTGTGGAAGTGGAAGATTATTGCACCATAGCTACCCAGGTAACAAATAAGCATTAACATATGCAGTAAATCAACTCTAAATCTGCATTTCAGATGCTACAAGCTTTATATTAGCATTATATAAGCATCTTGAATGCTATCTGTCGTAAAGTTGAATTTCAAATGCTATTTAAATGCGTGTAGCCTGTAATAAGCATTTCGAATGCAAAATTGCATTATTGAAGCATTATTATAGCATCGCAGCAAAGCAACTGTATATTGGGCCAAAAGCGGCATTTATGTTGCATTTAAGAAGACTTAGCTGCTGGATAGGCTACTGTAAAGACGCTAGATCCAAGCCGATTCTAATTATAGACACTCTAGTAATAGACCGGACAACGTGAGTCTGGCACAGTTGATGTATCCAAAACAACTGTCAAATCGTATGGGAAATGCGAGGAAATGTTCGTTTTGGATACAACATGGCGGCACGTTGTCCGGTCTATTACTAGAGTGTCTATAATTCTAATTGGCCACATCGAAGTCATTTGCAGCAACTGTCAAAATTGCCGTCTTCCGTTCCGCTACCGTTATTATTGTGTTTGGGCGGTACCACCTGAGGGTGGATGCACCGGTGAATTATCAATAAAAATAAGTAGGCTGTATACAGGAAAAAAAATGACAGCTCTATCAGTTCGTTTACGACAGCCTTAGCGAAAGCAGTGAAGCAACTAGGTTTGTAAATAACGCCAGACCAACCCCAGAGCGAAGATATCCGTCATCGGCACTTTTTGTCGGCCGGATACTGCCAAGTGGCCATATACAAGACCCTGGCACTTCTGGGGAAAAGTGAGAGCATCAAGCGGCAACCGGGCTCCGGCCGTCTGACGGTTTTTCGTGACCGGAAGTGGCCACCCAAAAGTAGCGGCAGAAGGTCCCCGTCCAGGATGTCTTACGTGTGAAGCGCAGACGTACCTGACGCTCGACTTCAACGACTGGCAAGGGGACCACTGTGCAACGCTCCTCAGGAAGGAGGTGAGCAGCGGCTTGAAGTACATCTGAAAAGAGGATGTCAAAGGCGCCCTTCTTATCTTCGGGACTTGCGGTCAACGAGGAGGTGTACAACACGAAGTACACGCAGGACGGTGTCGTGTTCTGGCCGGAACTGGCCTCGGCACATTACGCAAAGTGGTTGCTGTAGGAGATAGAGCGTTTGAAGATCCCAGTCGTCTTCAATAACGCCACCCACGTGCTCCATCTTCGTCCAATCAAAAATTTCTAGGCAAACCTTAAGCGGAGGATCGCGAAAAATTTTGTGGCGAAGAACGCAAAGGAACTAATCAATAACGCGACCTGAGAGTTGACATAACCCCATCAATAAACATTAAAAAAAAGTCCACAATACACTTGTCTATCCTAAAACGTATTCTCCAAGGATTTCTTGGATGATCTAGAACACTGATTGAACTGAACCATACATTCATATAAATGGTCCCAGCCTCATAATCGGATTATGCATCGTATCCATCAATATTTCAGACTGACTGGCTTCAACCTCCAACAAACATCAGTGTTGAATAAATGCTTGTTCAAACAAATTTGGAGAAGTTATTCAGATTTCTATAAATAAAGCTGAACAACTTTTTTAAATTTGTTTGAACAAACATTTATTCAGCATTGATGTTTGTTGGGCCATGTTTAAGATTCTTAGTTCATTTGTTGAAAACTATCCAACATTCAATATGCACATATTTACATTCAATAGATAGTTTGGTTTAATCAACGTACAATGTTTAATATGTTGTCTTAATCTATAATCGGAGTACCGAGACTTTCAGCCAGACAGGTTTATCTCGTAGTCTGGAGGCGTAGTCTCCAGGCGTAGTTTCCAGACGTAGTCGTTTGAACACATAAATACATACATTTATTTGTTCAACATCACATTTAGGATAAGACATAATCAACAATAGTACGCCACAACATTCGGTTTGCGGCTGCCGCTCTCCAACCTCGGTCACGCCCAGATCACGCTCCACCTGGTACACCCATCGTGCTCTCTGCGCTCCACGCCTTCTTGTGCCCACCGGATCAGTAGCGAACAATAACTTTGCAGTCCTTCCGGCTTTGGCCACCTTCTGGATGCTGGGTTTGCCGTAGAGTGCAGCGAGCTCTTGGTTCATCCTTCGCCTCCACACACCGTTCTCCTACACACCGCCGAAATTTGTTCTTAGCACGCGTCGCTCGAAAACTCTGAGTGCTTGCAGGTCCTCCTCGAGCATGGTCCATGTCTCGTGTCTGTAGAGGACCACCGGTCTTATTAGCCTTTTGTACATGGTGCATCTGGTCCGAGGGTGAATCTTTTAGACCGCAGTTTCTTCTGGAGTCCGTAGTAGGCACGAATTCCACTGATGATGCGCCTTCGAATTTCACGACTCGTATTGTTGTAAGCCATCAGTAAGGATCCGAGGTAGACAAATTCCTCCACCACCTCGAAGGTATCCCCGTCTATCGTGACATTACTTCCTAGGCAGATCCGGTCGTGTTCGGTTCCGCCTACCAGCATGTACTTTGTTTTCGACGCATTCTTCACCAGTCCGACCTTTGCTGCTTCGCGTTTCAGGCGGGTGTACAGCTCTGCCACCGTTCCAAATGTTCTTGCGATAATGTCCATGTCGTCCGCAAAGCACACAAATTGACCAGATTTCGTGAAAATCGTACTCCGGCTGTTGAGCCCGGCTCGTCGCCTTACACCTTCCAGAGTGATGTTGAATGCCAGGAAAGGAGCAATGTTGAATGCCAGGAGCGATGTTAAATGCCAGGAAGTGCCAGGAAAGGCCAGACTCTAAAGCTAAACTGTGCACTATGGTCCTCCGGAAAGTAGGGGTTGGTGTCCGGCCTTGCGAGCCAGCCGTAAAAAATAATTGCAACGGAAAATCGTTTGAACACCTCTTGGGTATTTTTTGTGACTTATCGAAATAAGAATTTAGCTATTTATTTTGGCCTGAGAAGTATGGATGTGAACCTCCTCAACAGGGTGGTCGCCCCCTGTTAAGTAGTTTTGTTATTCTTCTCTTTCCAATTATCTCTCAAAATATTCTTCTTTCTGATTATAGAAAACCCATCTCTCCCAACTCCCTAGGAAACCCTATTTCTTTCGAACCTGTTTCACACTTAACCCGGAACGGATTTCATTAAACAAGCTGTGATATAAATCTCTTCCAACCCATCCCTCGTCGTTTACGGAGCATTGCAATATTCTGCCACCACCTCCATTGTTCGTCGTCCCTCGATCCGAATCAAAATCACAGTCCAGCAGGATACCAGAGCTACATTTAGGGAAGGGTGTTCAACGAAGGCAGCAAAAGTAAGCGTCAAGTGTTTTTCAAGTGACTCGTGGAGGAAGATTAAAGCGAAATAAAGACCTATCGATGTCCTTCCGCTTTTCTCTGCAAGCTTTGTGTTGAGAAACTGAAACAAGAAACAGAACAAATCGTTCTGCATTTATTTCTTATTAACAGACATAAATCACTTGTCCGGTGAGCTCTTTGTATAATTGAAAATGGTTTCCGTCATCATGGAGCCGAGGCGAGACTTAATTTAAACGGAAGTTGTGTTGTAATCAGAGCTTGCTCCTTGTCGAACCAGAATTGTCTTACAATTGTTCCAATATAATATATACTATCATTTGAATACTACCATAATGCTGACCAAACACCAAAATAGCATCCAGCTATGAAATCAAATAAAAGCTAATAAAATAACCGAGAATAATTGAAAAGCAAACCACCCTCCCTATTTCTTCCGGCAATTCACCGGACCGATTCTGCAAAGTCATTCAATAAATCTTAAATAAACCAACAGCAGCTGGTTCACTTGCCCAGCAGCCAGGCGCTATACATCAGGGAACCCAAGAGGATAACAGCAACAATATGTTTGTGATTTCCATCCCTCGGCCTGGGAGGATGCGCCGGGGTCGAAGCGAAAGAAGAAGGGCTGCGCTGCTCAAATGAAAACCGAACGCAATAACATTCACTTCACTTGAAAACACCCCACCCCATCGCCTAAATGAGATCCAAACGGGAATAAAGCGATCCGGGTGGCGGCGGCGGCGGCGGGTGCACGTGGAATTTGGATGAAACCATTATTAAAATATTTTGTCATCTACGGATTTCAAGGGCTGTAATTATTTGTGCTTTAGCTAATTTGTTGTCATAAATCATTTTCAGCGAGGAGTAGGGTGGTGATTGTTCGATGCCCGCCTGCTATGGTTGGAAATCATTTCGGAATTACAGGGAAAAACTTGTAAAGCTGGAAAGTTAATCTCAGATAGCCCAACGTGTGTATTAAAAATAGACAGTTACGTTATGCGACAATCCTGTCAACTTGCGGCGAATCAATCTATGGCCAATCATAGTACCCTTGTTTACGGTCAAACTTTGCCAGCGATATCAATTGTTTTGGAGAAGCTATGGGGAAGGAACTAAAAAGACCTCCATTCGATGTTATGTTCTTACTACGATCTTCACCCCGGAACGAAGATATTTGCCATCATGGGGATCTGCCATCGATTGAGTTACAGCAGATCCGGCAATCACCTGGCAGGACGACCGAAATAGCATCCAAAAGACCGTCTGGTTCCGACCGTCTGACGAGCGCAAAACCGAGGGGAAGGTGGCGAGATCCTTCAGAACCGTGGGCCGAGAGGTTGGTGCAACCGGACAAATCATTAAAAAGTACCTCCATCACACACGGAAAAAATATTTTCGTAAATTAGCTTTCACTCCTTTCGTAAACATGAATTTTGAACACAGAACATCCCAAGTAACATTGCCAAAACCATCCGGCTTTTTTGAGTTTTATTAATGTTTTATAAAAGCGACTGGAAATGGATTTGGTTTTATTGTAGCACCAAGAGGTGTCATTAGGTTTCAAATTTTAGTCAGGTTTATGAGAACCTACACAGCTGGTTTACTACGATCTTAAAACCTCGTTTTCTCAAATTCCTTTAACTCCTATCATAGGTTTCATCTCGACTTTATGAACTTGTAAAATGCTGTTTTGAAATGCCGTTTTAGAAATCATTCATATTATCTTATTATAGTTAGTTGAAAAATTATTTTTAAACCATTTTGTGTCCAGTAAATGCATTTAGTAGTCATTGCGAAGATAAATTGGCTTTTTGGCAAAACTGTGATTTTTTCCGTTGGCCATATTGAAATTGGCAAAACTGTGATTTTTTCCGTTGGCCATATTGAAATATACGAAATATTTGAAATGTGGAAAAATAAATGCACTAAATCCGGAGCAATTTACGATAAGGGTGAACATGTAGAATGTAAACAAAAGGGAAATGATGATTGTAATAATGCAAATAGAATTTCAAATGGTAATTTACAAATTACCGAATAAATTCAAATACAATCTAGCATACAGACAGAGAACAAAGCGAGCTTCTGATTCAAATATAACACTGATGGAAACTCGTTCGTTATACATTGAAATTTGCACATTTTTAATATTCGCCTGTCAATACAAGGATGTTTGATTACACCATTTTCAATGTTGGCCCCACAAGTACTGGAAATTAAACTATCGCCCTACACTATTCGCCTATTTTTGACATTTACATAGGTTTCGCCTTCCTATTTTCGCCGCTGTCTTGATCATTTTATCAATTACCGCCTTTTACTTTTTGCCGTTGTTTTGTTTTTTGTCAGTATCGCCTTTTACTTTACGCCGTGTTTATGCTTTGATTGAAATTACGCCTTTCACTTTGTCAACAATCAATATGGCTTAAATCGTAGAGTGAATTGTTTGGATGACGAAATAACTCTACGCCCTTTTGCAAAAACAATATTTAATAAATAAAATTTAAGCACAACCAGGACAAAAAGTCAAAACTCATGATTTAGTTGTAATAATTATGCATTGCATTGAAAAAGCACTTTGTTTATATTTTGCATGTACACCTAAACGCAAATTGCTCCTGAATTATTAAACCTAATGCAAATGAACTATAGATCTGAGGCCAATTTCGGCATTCGTTTAGGTAACCTTATTAAATTTCCTCAATTTTCAGGAAATTCATGATTAATTTATTGAATAGAATATATTTGTTTTGATTGTGTTTTTATTTTTGTAAACTCGCATAAATTCCAAGGCATGCGATTTTCAGCCCTTATCGTGGCAACTTTCACCATAAAATTAAATGCGCGTATAATTTGGAGCATGAAAAGTTGTAAAAAAAACTCAATTTGTTTTGGACTTTTTTTTTCTCTGTATGTTGTTTTGGACTTGGACTTGGACTTTTTTCTTGGATATTATTTACTGCTAAATGAATCAGAAGAGCAGATTGTCGATCAAAGCAGAACAACGAAAACCAACCACGAAATAACAGTGAAGTTCGAAGGCTGTAGCCATTTGACCGTATGCTGGTTTTCATGGCAACCAAAAGGCTTTATGAAGGTTCTCGAGTGATCATTACATCTTTCATTAGAAAATTTTCAGAATCTTAATGGTCCTATGAAGGTTTTATTAACTTGTTTTTATAGCCGTTTATAGAGTAGGCCAATTTATACAATTTTTAGCTTTAAAGAAGCATAAAGGAGGTGTTGGTAGACAAAACAGTTTTGAGTGTAGTTTTATCAACAAAGCCGAGAGGAGTGCTATACGGCTGGAATAAAACTAAAACTGTTACTTAGGATATGTCTCGTATATTATATGAAACATTCATACTTCTTTTTGTCTGGGGAAATTCTATTATAACACCTTTTTGTATAATGCACGAAATAAATTTCGCGACGACCAATCGCTGGTTCTCTTTTATCGTACTCATGCCATGATGGTGTTTCTGCTAGGATGGGTGGGAATAATACACATTCCCAAAATAAATTAAGAACAGGATAATTAACGCGCTGCCGAGAGTTATAACTTCATACTCATTAATCAAGTATCTTCTCTTATAACTTCATACTTATTAATCAAGTATCTTCTCACGAGTCATCATGGCATAGTGAGGTCAACCATGGATTCAGTAACAGCTTTTTCCAAAATTATAGGAGCGAATCCCATGTCAGAAACATTTAAAAAAACGAATTAATCCACCAATGGTAAGACTAAACTCTATTTACATTTCACCAGAATTGCGAACTTTAATGTGACCAATCTGGTAGTGGATACATACTTTCATAAAATAATCCAGGAAATCCCATTAATATTCGAAATGTCATATTTTCAGTTTGTAAAATGAACCGTGTTGTTCATCGATGTGATAAAAATATTGTCATTAATAGTGTTTAGTGACCTGTTTATGTTAGGTAATACAAAAAGGGAAATTACATAAATATTAGAAGTTTCATATGTTCCATAAAGACAATCCTAAGCGTCAATATCGATATGGATTCAAGATGCTAGATAGCTATGTACAGTCAACAGGCTGTCGGTCCGAATAAAAAGTTGGGTGGTTGGTGTGCTCACTGAGAGTCGTCTCTCAAGTTCCAGAGGAATTGGAGAGATGCTTTAAGTGCATGGATTTTTATCACCAAGAGAGGACCATGCAGAGATCTTGACAGATCTGATCGGTGCAGGAAATGCGGGTAGAAGGGTCATTTTGCAAGAGACTGCCCAAAGCAACTGAGATGCATGCTTTGCAAAAAGAATGACGGAAACGACCACATGACGGGGGCCTACAAGGGCCCTGTGTATAGAAAAGCGACAGCAGGTCGTCAGTAATAGAGGTAAACCAAATAAACAACAATCATTGCGACATAGCACAGCAACTGTTGTGGCAGTCAACAACAGAAACAAAGTGTGACGTCGCAATCATTGCAGAATCGTACCGAGTTCCTCCAGATAACGGCAACGGGGTGGTAGATAGAGCGGCGATGACTGCGATACAGGTGTTTAGCAGATTCCTCATACAGGAAGCAGTATCCAGTTCATACAAAGGGTTCGTGATCGCCAAAATCAACGGAATCTTTGTACTGCAGCTGCTATGCACCCCCAGGTGGTTCATGATGCCACCAGATGCTGGATGCACTGATGACCGAAAAGCTCTTTTCGGAAGAAGACCGGTAGTCATCGGAGGAGACTTTAACGCTTGGGCTGTGGAGCAGGGCAGTAGATGTACCAACGCTAGATGGTGCATCCTGCTAGAAGCATTGGCAAAGCTGGAAGTTACACTATCGAACGTAGGTTCCGCCAGCACTTTTCGCCGGGACGGTCGTAAATTTCGTCGTCGATGTAACCTTCTGTGGTCCGTCGCTGATGATAAATATGTGAGGAGTATACCCATAGCGACCATCTGGCGATCCGGTATAGCATCGGCCAGCGAAATCCTGTCGCAATACGAAGGACAAATAGTTGCGAGCGAAAGTGAAAGACGACGGTCTTTGACAAGGAACTCTTTGTAAAGATACTAAGGTTCTACATCGAACTCTCGAAACGAAACGCAGACCAGCTGACAAATACGTTAGTAAGGGCATGCGACGCAACCATGCCTAGTAAACTGGAGCCGAGGAACCAGCGGTGCCCAGCTTATTGGTGGAGTGAGCAATCCTTTCTGCATCCTTTGTGCTAGTTGTCTCACAGCTAGAAACTTGTCCAAAAAGCTAAATCCGCAGCAGAGAGAAGTGCATAGGATGGTGTTTCGAGCGGCCAGGACCGAATTAAAAGGAGAGGTAAAACTGATCAAGACGAACAGCTACAAGGAGTTGTGCCGAGCCGCTGATGTTAAGCTCTGGGGCGACACGTACCGTATTGTCATGGCGAAGATCAAAGACCCATCAATGGCTGCAGAGCTATGTCCAGCAAAACTGAAGGTTACGTAGATTGACTTTTTCCGACGCACGATCCAACGACGAGGTCACGTACATCGTACGGTGAGGAAGAGAGAAGTCGACAAAGATTTTTCATTAGGGCCTAACTGACAAACGTAAACAATGGCTTCTTCCGTAAATTTCTCGTGCCACAAAGACTACCCATGTAAGCCTCCGATTCTATCGGATAGGTGAACTCATCCTTTTTGAAATGTCCGTGATGGACTGATTAGGCGAGTTTTCAATAATGAGAAACTCGCTGAAAAAGCAATTGTTTATGTTTGTTAGTTATGCCCATGCTTGCCATGTATAGACTGCATTTAATAAAAAATCGATCGAATGGGACGATGTTGCATCTACCAACAGACCTAATTTAGGGCTCATAGACCGACATTATATCCAAATCCCTCGAATTCTTTTTACTTTATAAATTGAGTAGTATAGCTTTTCGTGATACATACCACCAAATGAAGCAAAACAATGCATTAGGTCCTAAGAAACATTGAGAGATTCTCTTCGTCGACTTTCTCTTTGGTTAATAGCTTGTCTATAAAACGATTTGCTGATGTTTTCGACGAATTGATTCCTTAATCACACTTTGTACTACCATACTGAATGTTGAAAATACTTGAACATATTTTTACATAGCCGTAGGAACGCAAAGAGAAAGTCGACAAAGAGAGTCTCTCAATGTTACTTAGGACCTAATGTATTGTTTTGCTTGAAATGTCTTATTGAACGTATCTAAACAAATAATAACTAGCTTAATATTGCTTACAGCTAAAATGCTTTATGAGCTATAATAAAAATGCAATCAATCGTTGCATACTAGGCTGAATCAAGAGACACATAAAGGCTGTTCACACCAAAATCCGGACATACAAAAAATATTGTAGAAAAACAACAGCATGTTTTTGGTTCCTATTATTTATTTAATTTTATAGATAAATGTGATACTCAACACAACTGCATATAGATTTATATTAATGTATTTCCATAAGCTGTTGCGCGCTTTCTTATTCACTCCTTTCATAAATCTTTGCACAGTGTCCTTGTCAATTTTCTTCGAAGCAGTAAGCCACTTAGAACGAAATTCTTGGATCGTTGATACCTCTCCACCAAGCTTTTTGAGGTTTCCCTTGGCCATTGACCAGTATGTTTCAATCGGGCGGAGTTGTGGACAATTTGGTGGATTACAATCCTTGGGAACGTCGTAAATCTCAGTGATTACGGTACCTGTGGTTACGAAAATCTGAGATTTTAGCGAACAGGAACATATTGTTTGCCAGACCAGATATTTTTCAGGGAAGTTGGTTTTATACTTCCATTTCAGATGTTCACGGGCATCTTTCCGGCTAGTGGTAGTGAAAATTCCGTTCCCGAGAGATATTCGAATTTTTGAAAGCAGTACGTTTCGTCATCCATGACAACATAATGGAATTTTGAAAAGTTGTTCATAAAGCTTTCTGGAGCGTGTTATTGCCGATTTTTGTTCCTTGGCGTTACGATCTGGGTATGTTTGAGCTTTGAATGATCTCAATCCAGCCTTAGACTTCACTTTTTGCACAAAATTGGTTGACATTTGCACTAATTCATAATTTGTGCTAATTCAGACGGCGTCATCTTGAATACAGAATGCGCTTTTGTAAACAATGTGTGTGATTCACGTCTGTCAGTTTCATTCCATTTCATAGTGATTTGACTAAGAAACAGGATAAATCAAGCTGAACAATGCATTTGGTCCTAAGTAACATTGAGAAATTCTCTTCGTCGGCTTTCTTTTTCGTTAATAATTAGTCTTTTAAACCATTTGCTGATGTTTTTGACGTGTTGAATCGTTAATTACACTTTATATTACCGTACTGTGTGTTGAAAATACATGAATATGTTTTTAGGACCCCAAGGAAAAAGTCGACGAAGAGAAGCTCCCAATGTTACTTAGGACCGAATGCATTGTTCAGCCTGAAATACTTTGTCCGGATTTTGGTGTGAGCAGCCTTTACCCTATACATATAGATTCAAAATTTACACAAATAGCTTGGATGTCAAGATAATACTAACTGGTTTGTTTATTCCATGTGGTTTACCTAGGCATCGGCAGAAAGGCCTGGTGAAAATGGTTCTCGTAAGTGAATCGACGGACCTAATCAGAAACGGCATGCATACTTCGAGTTAGGTGGCTCGATCCAATGGAAGGACATCTGCGAACTCTTCGCAAACTGATAGATCGTGAATCCTAGAGAGTTTGAGCTGTTTAGTGTAATACCTATAACTAGAAATTAGAAGAAAAATTAGTATTTTCCATTTAATTCCAACTACCTTTGCTTATATTGACAGATACGCGTATTTCGTCTACAATGTGCAGACTTCTTCAGTGTCTCGTACTAATAAGTCGAGTTATTAGTACGAGACACTGAAGAAGTCTGCACATTGTAGACGAAATACGCGTATCTGTCAAGATAAGCAAAGGTAGTTGGAATTAAATGGAGAATACTAATTTTTCTTCTAATTTCTAGTTCTAGTGATAGATCGTATTGAAATAACGACTGCTGTGTACAGCAGAGGACAGACATGCTTTTAATTGGGTTAAAAGGACGGTAAGAGCAATAAGAGGTTAGCCGAGTCAGCCAGCATAATAAATTCAGTGCTACACAAAAAAAGGCATATTTGATCAGTGACGCATAATGTTCACAGGAAACTTTTTTGTGCCTGAATAGATTAAGATCTTCTCAATATTAAACTAGATAGAAAGGTTCCGAACAGCCACCAGTCCTCTCCTACAAGCACAGTTGAGCAACAATTTTCCCCAATCATTAAATTATCCATAAAATTTAATTAAAATTTCATATTAATTATGACATAATCATTATCTTTCCACCAATATAGCGAGACCAAAGAGCTGCAGCATCAGTTGATAAAGAGCACAAAATCTGTCATCCTGATATAGATATAATTCGGCTTTCCCACTCAATATGCCGCTCGGCGGAGAGGGAATAATATTCCTAGAAAATGTCACCATAATAGTCCCCATCCGTTCGGCCCTCCTGGATGCTACGCGACCGGATGTTGAGCACACCGCAAAAACAACCGTGGTACACCAGAAAGACAAATACGGACCGAGCCCGAATTTTAATTAATGATTTAATTAATTACGTATCGCAACATAATATCATCAACAGACAGAGAGCCCTCGCTTTCGGGGATGGAACCTCAATAGGATAATTTATAACAACTTGTAGGCGACCATTATTCTGTTTGTTGCGTCAACGCGCCAATTTATAATAAGCTTCCCCAGCGCCTGGTCGGGTGCCACATTTTATTACATAACATAATAGTAATGATGCCATGATGATGATGATGATGATTATCATCATCATCATAATGCTATTTCGTGTCACAGAGGAAAGCACGAGCATAAAGATGGCGAATCAATTGCCGGCGCCGAGAAGGAAATAGTCCGACCCTAAGCAAAATATGACGGTAGGGATCATAAAAGTTTCATTCGATTGGCCGGGGGTGGCCGATGGGTTCGAATCTTTGTAATGATTTCGTTGCCAATCCTGCCGGAAGAGAAGAATGAAACAGGACAAGGACAGCGAGGAAACATTCGACCAATGGAACGACGAAGTTAAGATATTTTTATGTGATATAAAAACGAGAAGCAGTGCGAAGGAGGATTATTATTAAAGGGACTTTTTATTGGAGGATGAACTGCGTATTTTCTGGTGGTACTGAAAGGGGAGTAAAAAAATATCCGAGATTATGTTGCAATAACATACAGAATTTTATCAATGTTGAAATAGCGGTGAATACTGAATGCAAGAATTTAGATTCCCAAGCAACATCTTCATGAAGGGAATTTAACGCGACTGTAGTACAATGTGTCAATCTTGTCACCTCTCGAATTTAATCATCGACAGCAAATCCACCAACGTACCATCTCAGTGTAACATTATGTTGTAGCAGCCATTGCAGCCTCATCAGTGCAACATGCCTCTGCTCTAGTCTCCTGAAGTTTATTGCCGTAACAAGGAGCAGCAAATTCATGCCACCTGCATAGTACTAATGAACTTTAAACGCACATGTGGACCGTGAAGCAACCATCAACACCTTGAACTGGAATGCTTGTCCTGTTCGAACAAATCGATTTCCTGAACGAACATCAACATCCGGTCGCGTTGCATCCAGCAGATCGTGATCATAACTGAAACGTACCTAAAGCCAGAAGTGAGCGTTTACTTTCCCGACTATCGACTCGTCAGATTCGATCGGACCATTTCCGTATCAGAGGATGCCGCAATTGCGTTGCAATGCAACGTCAACTGCCGCCTCCTTTCGAGTTTTCAGCTCGAACTCGTCGAAGCCATAGTTGTCGAGATAGATACCAACGAAAGACCGATCAATCGGCTATCGTTTGACGGCAACACAGAGTCAACCTGACTAGGCGGTGCAGGCGGTTCATCATCGCTGGCGACCTAAACGCCAAACATGAAACCTGGGGTAACACTTGGCGGAACAAAAATGGACCCATTAGCCAGTATGACGGTACTGAGTCCGAATTCTCCCACCTGGTTGAGTCAATCCGGGTCCGATATGTTGGATAGAAGGGTTGGTTTGGCAGAGTGGTTCGTTTTGGTAAACACGCTGAATTAGCGCCTAGACGTCGCGCGTGCTCGCATCTACCTCTCTGAGGTTGGTAAGTAAATGACGACGAGAGAAACATTACCGGTAAAATTAGAAGTCAAAACCTCCAATTTGAAAATTTACTTCTGTCACATGTAGACCTTAGGAAGTGTAAACAGAATTTTCAACTCACTAGAACTGTTCGGTGCCATTTGGTAGTATGTGAGCACGATCAGGCGCGTACTCTTTTGCCAGTCAAGTCATCAAGTTCTCGGTTCCTATAACCCCTTTCAGAAGCTAGACGCAGATGGTTGCTGGACAGGTACAAGTAGCACGGAAACAAAAGAATAGTATACAACAGTGATATGCACTGATTTGAAATTGGTTCACTGTTATGAACCGTTGATTAGACCTTGCAGCCAGCACCTTGTTATGGGACACAATGGTTGGGAATTTACTAGAGTGGGAAGCGAGCAGGGTGATGACATTACACTCTTAGATCAGACAAACAAAGGAATTCATAAATCACTTGAATGCAGAGAGTCACGCATTCCCAAAACATCTCTTATTTTGCGGAAGGGTTGTCTACCTTGGGGCACTAGGGTATCCAATATTCGTGCTCTGGGGGCATTATTGTCCGGGCAATGTCAAACTGCGTGAGCGATGTCATCATAAACGGTTCTGCTCCGACATATATTGCTTTCGAAGAGGTTCATTCTGTAGAGATGTGCGTCTAGCGAGTAATGGTTGGACATACTTGACATCACACGAATGAAACCGCGACTTACATCCAGACCTTTGAACCACGATCTCGACGAAACTTTTGGAACAATGGAATGTAACCACCACTTATCCAATCGTTTTGCCAACTTTGATATGTGATATTCTTCTTCCAAAAATCTCGCCTTCTTGTGCGCCCACCTTTGCTAGAAAGTCCGCCTTCTCATTGCCTGGAATTGAGCACACATACAAAGGTAATCCTCAATGATCGTTCGACCACCGCACACATCTGCTCCCTTATTTTTGAAAGAAAGTAAGATGAGTGCCTCACTGTTTTCATCGACCGCTCTTAGGCTCAATAGAACTGCCATTTGCTCTCTAGCTTACTCACGTAGCTCTTGGTACCCAAGGCGGTGATCCATACCGGCCCGCCGTACCTACACACTTAGATTTTTTTACAGAAATCTGTAAAGTTTTACCGAATTCTCAACAGCAGAACGATCGGTAAGCCGATTTTACAGATTTCGGTGCAATTTTACATGATGTTGTTTTTGAGAAGTAAATAAATTCTCATCACCATGAGGCTCTAGGAGTAGATGGCAATTTTTGCTAGAACAAAGTTGTTAAGAGAAAGTATTGATAGTTCCGTTAGCTCACGGCAGGCGGTGAAAATTGAATAGAAGTACTTTGAAATTGAGCGGAGGGCATTGTGAGGTAGTATTTCGAAACTACTTCTATTCAATTATCACCGCCTGCCGTGAGCTAACGGAACTATCAATACTTTCTCTTAACAACTTTGTTCTAGCAAAAATTGCTGTCTACTCATAGAGCCTCATGGTGATGAGAAATTATTTCCTTCTCAAAAACAACATCATCACAGAATCATTACCCCGCGTATAGGAGAATACAAGGAAAGACTATATCAGTGTGAAATTTTACAGATATATGTAAAAAATTTACCGGATTTCGGTAAAATTTTACCGAAATCTGTAAAATCGGATTACCGAACGTTAAGCTGTTGAGAATTCGGTAAAACTTTACAGATTTCTGTAAAATAATCTGAGAGTGTAAGCAACTGAAGCATGCCTTCGGCGGCTGGTGTAGGCTAAGTGGGCATATAGACCATCCCACCTTCACCTTCACCACTTTCAACGCCACGTCCGCGTCGACTGCCGCTACCCTCATGGTTGCCACCTGGGATCCTTCCGCAGACGTAAGTCTGCTGTGGCAACCTCGACCTTGCACTGTTCCTTCAGTGCAGTGGAGATCTCGTCTACCTCGGTGATCTCATCTTGGTTTTTACACTGGATCGATACCTGCGAGACGAGGGCGCGTACCTCTACACCTTCACCTAAGGCCTGCCTTGCTTGGTTTCTGTAAACCGGGCCCATTAGCTCTGTCGTCTTTTTAAGATCCATGTACATCTCGCCGGTGTGGGTACGGCGTATTCTCCGCACATCTGTGCCAGTTTAGCGTTCTCGTGCATCGCTTTCAAGACCTCGGAGTACTTCGATGCCTCTTGACGGTCTTGACGATGAGGGTCTCTCCGCGGCATCGCTTGCCACCTGTCGCTTTTCCATTTCTTTCTTAGTTTTATTGCTCTTTTTCCGGACCTTGGTACAGTGGCTATCTCTGCCACGTTAGGGTCGTCACTTGGCTCTGTCATAGCACTAGCGTCTGCTTCTATGCTTACTATTGCTGTTGTAGTCGGGGTTCTGCCGCTCGGGCGATCTTCGACGCTTGAGACAACTCTCGAGCTGGACGTCGCGCTTTTGGTGCTGGGCTTGGGACCGGGGCCTCTCTCTTTGCGGCCAGCCGGAGCTGGTCGCGAGGATGGACCCTTTGACCCCACCGCCACGTTCGCGTAGGTTCGTTTCACTATGGAGGCGTCCGACACTATCCGCTTCTTAGAAGCGCCAGGTGCCGTTTCGCTCGGGGACTGCCTAGCCCGCTTGGAGTTGCCTGCCCCCATGGTAGATGGGGTGTAATCTCCGACCGAGACGGATTCTTCCTTCTGGGTCTGCTTTTAGGCTATCTCCCTCGCCCTTACGGTGGCTGCTAGTAGTGCCAACTCTTTGGCACTTTGCTCAGCTAGGAGCTTGGCGTCCAGTTCTTCCCTCTCCTTGCATGCAGCCTGCACTGTCATGCGTAGCAATGTTGGCAATGTTGTTACGCGATGACGTGAAGTCAATAATTGCGTCCAATTGCTCAGACACCTCCAGCACTTTAGGAAGAGTTTCCTGCATCCTATCCATGGCCCGGATGAGTCCTGGCCCATCCATAGCCACGCCTAGCTTGGTGACACCTGCATCTGATACCGTAGCACTTTCGCAACTGTCTAACATGCCAGATCCCACCGTTTTACGCAATGGGGACCTCACTAGACCACCTTTAGCGGGTCCCTCTCCAGCCGCTATCCAAGCCCACGTGGAGTAGTCGCTATTGTGATCCCATGGTTATCTATGCAAGCTTGAAGGCGAGCAGGGAGCCCATGTGAGGATTGACACGGCTCTTCGTGTGGAACCGTGTTCAGAGGCTGATCAGCGTACGACAGGGTCATCTGAGCCTACACCCGCCCGACTGGTGAGGTCGGGCAGTGGAGAATGGAACGTACTGGAGATCCGCCAAGGTTTTAATGGGCATCCACCCCAATGCACCGTATGGCGCTTCCTCCGTAGTTCGTTTAGCCGTTAAGAGAAGCTCGAACCTGGTTCATTTATACACGTCATCGCGTTTGATTCAGTTGGAAAAATGGAGAACGTAGTGATTTTGAAAGCAATTCCCTTGTGTATCCGAAAATAGGTGGTTCGTGA
>JASCZW010004568.1:0-168768 GCA_034211315.2 Aedes japonicus | reverse complement strand
TGGGTTTTCCTAATCGTTCTCAACACCTTCAAATGCAACTTCTTATCCATAGTTCCACTACGACGGTTGCTCTGATCCTGCTAATCGATAGTATGCTGCTCACGTCAATGTTTGAGAACGCTGCACACCATCGATTCAAGCCAATTTTTCCAAAGTGGACGTCCAACATTAATTTTCGTTTCAAAACAAAATAAATCGTGAAGGGCTTCTCAGCACTGAAAGAAAAACACATTTCAGAACAAATTGCTGTCAAAACATTCTAGTTCCGACTACTGAGAGCGCTGCAGTAAAATAAACAGTGTGTCCAAATGTTAAATGACTCAAACCGTACATGAGTGGAAGTCCCAAGAAACATTGCAAAAAAAAAATTATTAAGTTTTATTGAAGTTTTATGAAAGCCACTAGAAATCAATTTGGTTTTATTATGGCAGTAAAAGGTGCCAATAGGTTTCAAATTTTAGTCAGGTTTATGAGAACCTACACAGCTTCTTTACAACGATCTTAAAACCTTGTCTTTCAAAGTTCCTTTTACTTCTATCAAAGGTTTTATTTCGACTTTATGAACTCGTAAAATGCTGTTTGGAAATGCCGTTTTAGGACTTTTTCAAATTTTTTTATTGTGGTCTGTTGAAAAAGCATTTTTAACCCGTTTTGCCTCCAGTAGATGCATTAAACGGCAAATTGGCATTTAGGAAAGTCACCAAATGACCAAATTTTTTATAGTAGTGATTATGAAGATAATTTGGCTTTTTGGCAAAAGCTGTGATTTCTTCTAATCGCCATATTGAAATATATGAAATCATTGAAATGTGGAAAAATTAATTCCAAATTTTAAATGTAATACAAATGAACTGTAGTTCAGAGACCTATTGTGGCGTTCTTTTTGATAGCCTTATTGAATTCCAGAAATTTTCAGGTAATACATGATTAATTTATCGAATATATTTTTTTCCATTTTGTTTTTATTGGTGTAAGCTCGCCTAATCTCCGAGGCGCATTTATTTTCGGCTCATAGCCTGCCAACATTCACCATAAAATTCAATGCGCATATGATTTGGAGCCGATGAGCTATATAAAATAATTGTTTTGGATATTTTGCTATTAAACAAAATTTCCCGCAACACTAGATCATTTACTGCTAAATGAATCAGAAGAGCAAAGAATCGAACAAAACAGAACAACAAAAACACAGCTGTGGCCATTTGGCCCTATGCTGGTTTTGATGGCAGCATATAGGTTTTATGATGGTTCTCAAGTGGTCATAACATCTTTCACTAGAACATTTCTAGACAAAATAGTCTAAAGGTCACAAGTAACATTTGTAAACAATGACTTAAAACGTAAATTTCCTGGGAATGCTAGGTTGTTAAGATCTACATCCACTACCAACGGGAAGGTAATAACTCCTTGTATCTATTTCTGGTGCTATTTGGTTCGTGCGAGCAAGCAGATCTCAGAAAAATACGCTAGAAGTCATTGTTTACAAATGTTACTTTCGACCTTTAGACTATTTTGTCTAGATTTTTAAAATCTTTAAAGGTTTTATACTATTGTTTGCACAACCGTCTATAGAGTGGGCCACTTTGTACTAATTTTGGCTTTAAAAATGCATAGAGGAGGTGTTGGTGGACAAAACTGCTTTGAATGTAGTTTTATCAACAAACCCGGGAGGAGTGCTATACGGTTGGAATAAAACTAATATTGTTACTTGGGGTGGCTCACGAGAAAAAAAAAATGTTAGCTTCCTACCATGAGTTCAGATCGACAGTGATGAATTTGAAGTGTAAGACAAATTTGTGTATCTGGGCTCATTGGTGGCCGCAGATAACGACACCAGCAGATAGATATAAAAGCGCATTTTTTGAGGGCAAATGTGCCTACTTTGAATTCCGAAGGACATCAAGATCGAACAAAGTTTACCAAACTTTAAATTAGACCATCTTTAAGATAATAATTAAACAGGTAGTCTTCTAAGGCCTCGAAATATGAAGATTGGTTGTGTAGGACCAACGTAACCTTGGTGTCTTTGAATGGAAGGTGGAACTTGGAGAATGTGAATGAGCCACAAATTGAAGGTTCTTCTAGAACTCACTTGCAATCGCTTACACTTCGGTCGGTCAACTACAGTGGCTGGATTTGTTAAAATGATTCTCGATAACGAAACGACGAGCACAAGAAAAGGCGCGCAACGAGCTAGGTGATCGGTCAAAAAGAAGGCGGACCCATCGTAGACTGCAAGGCTGGCGAAGTTCAAACAACATGTGTGTACGTTAGAAGCCACCCAAGGCTTAGCCTGATTAATTGATGATTGATTGAATGTTTTTTGTGTTCAAAACCTATGTTTATAAAATGAACCTCAGAAAATTTACGGAAAAATATTCTCAGTGTAAATATCCATACAGGACCATTGAACAATGTTAGATCGTTACGAGTTCCACTCCTTCCCGTGCATTGAATAATTATCATCAACAATGTAAAACAATCCAAGCCTAAAACCATTCAGAATCTCAAAACTCCCTCGTCGCACTTCGATTAAAGTTCAAGCCAATATCAGAGTCGGCGCAACACAAAACCCCATATTCACACCGCGCAAAGACACCTTTGCATCGAGCTTCACACGGTTGGGGCTGTCGGAGGGGCTGGGCAAAAAATTCAAAAGTATTGACCTGGGAACGAAAAACTTCTGTTCCTCCCGTCCTGGGGCCGCAGTTCGACCGAGGTGCCAGAAGATAGGTACCCGTTTCGCGAAACAATATTTATTGACTGCGGTGTACGACCCCTTGCGGGAAGATATCGCTAAATACGGTTCGCGTCTCTCCCACACGCCGGCCCCAAGCTCAGTCGGCTTCGCCTTCGATGCTCTTTCCGCTTAAAGTGTTAATATGAAAAATGTTGTACATATCGGGAATTCGAGTCACGATAGTGGTTAATCTTTGAGAATTATTACTTCCAATAGGGGTCAAGCATCAGAAGTGACTGGGAAGAAAAAGGGGTGGATTCGTTATTCTTCTCTTATTTTCAGTTGGATCGGATCAGGTAATTATTTCTCCCAGTTGGGATAATTGTGTGAAACAGTGATTTACTCTTTGCGAAGACTGACCTAGGCTCGTTATGATTTGTAAATGGGTATGGGAAATGAATTTTCGTAAGTCCAATCGATGTTTTCTACTTTCTTTAATAAGCTGATGGACGCAAATAGAAAATTTGACCTTTTTCAAGAAACCTGAAGGCACAAAATCGCGATATCGGTCAAAGTCGTATAATTGAAACTACATAACCTTAAGACTATGAACCAAAACTCGCTATGCACGGTCATTGAGTAGTTTACTTTTTGGGGCACGTTTGGAAAATCATTTCAGATTGCATCTGGAGTAGTGGTCGTTTTCCGAGAACCATTCTGCGTTTTAAGAGCTCATAAAAAACCATGGAATGTTGCATTGGAGTACATATTACCTAGAGCACTTATCTCACTAATAAAAGTCTAATCCAGTCAGTATCATACATCAACGGATGTCCACCTCGTCATTTGACATGTTTGATGATTATCCATAATTGAGGCCTTCTTCCGGTCCGTCATGAAGCTCAAAGCTGCACTTAGTTGCAATTTAATTCGCAAGTATCGTGTGTGTTGCAACGGCACAAAACCATATGAATTTTGCGGTTGGTTGGATCTTGGAAGATAGAAGTTTATCTCACGTAGCTTATCGGCCCGCTAGTACGTGCCTATTTCGTGACTAAACGCGCACGGATATACATTATCATTATTTTTTTCCGGAAGAACATGTACCTATCATTTGGTGTCGACACTATATAGTATATCGAGTCGTGCTACATTCTGAAGGCTTGCGTCACGCGTGTTAATTGAAGGGGTGACCCCAAAATGGGTGCCGTACAGTACTCACGTGTGATGGGGGGATTGCGAAAGGTAGTCAGTACCTGTAATTAAAATATCATTCGATGGCGGTGAGAGGAAAACATGCCGGTTTGCAAAAAAGTTGTTTTTGCTCTTCAAATAGATTAGAATCTATTTGGCATAAAATGGAACATAGTTTATTTATTTAGTGTCGTCAATCAGTAGTAGACCATTTTAATTTAATTACATTCGTAACATCTATGTTCGTTTCAGCATCGAAAAGAAGCTGAATAGTGTATTTCTGTCCATAGTAATATCAATTATTTCACAGTAAGGTTGTTTCGATCAAAATTTGGTTGACTTAAACTTGACGCATTTCTTTTCATCGTGCATTAAAAAATGTTGCACACCTCTCTTTTGAAGATGTGTGCGTATAGAATCATGCCTCTATTTTGAATTTGAGATTGGCACTTCAGTTATCAAAATGGAAGGAAGAGAAACAACGCTTCAAAATTTTGCACGTGCATGAAAATTAAAAAAAACATGGCTTAATCAACTGTTACCAATGTAGGGTATGTGTCCTTTAACTCAGCCTATTATGCAATGATCGACTACATTTTTTATTATGTGTCATAAAGTTTTTAACCTGTAAGCGAGATTCAACTAGTTAGACACTTGCTAAGATACGTTTGATAAGACATTTGGTAGCATGTATTACGAAAAGTCACACAACTCTTTTTAAAAAGTCAGAATCATTCGAGGGATATGGATTTATTATCGGTCTACTTGCACCAAATTGGGTCTATTCATGGATGCAACTTCGTCCCATTCGATGGGTTTTTACAAAATACAGTCTTTGGACGGCTTTTTACTAATTTTATAAATTAAGGCGTTGCCAGTTGTATTCAATTTACTCAATCCAACATTTCACAAAACAAACTATAGTAAAACTGCCTCGAAACACTTAAGTGATGTTCAAATAGATGAATTTCACGCCAACTCGTCTTCGTGATTGACAGCGCCCTCTCAGAATCCAATGAAACTTTGTGGGTGGGTAGACTATGTCTTTTCAAGCAACACTACATACCTTGTTTTTTCAAAAGACTACCATTTGAAAAGGGCTTGAGTTTTTGATCGATTGTTTTTATCATAACTCAAAAAGGAAAAGACTATCAAAAAGTGAAGTATGAGTGACTTTTAGAAAATCGTTCTGGCTTCAACCCATTTCGCCGTTTTCCACAAAACATTTTTTTCGACGATATCGTATCAAAATATAAGTCTTGTGGATGCATTAATGAAATTTAGCATTTTAGAGGTTTTTTTTGACGCTTAGGAACACCGTGACAGCATGTTGCGTATACGCAACACTGGCGCATTGCTCGACAAATAGAATGCAACATACATTTTAAGCTCAAATGGTACACACTCAGCCACACCTTAATGGATGGTTAACTAGCTACAAATAATATTTGGCCTTTTGTGAACATATTCCCATTGTGAAACGACAAAAAATATAACCAGTAACTTCTAGTTTATGATTGAAATTGTGTCCATAAGACATGTACCAATTCATACAATGCAATTTGTGAGTTTTTTATTCTATTGGTGTGTGTGAACACACTCAGTAAGATAGCCAAAGGATATACCTTTCAAACAAACTAATTTGTTTTGATCGTATTCAACGTACATGCATACACGAATTTTTCAAAACCACTGTTGCGTATACGCAACAGCGGACGGAAATGGGTTAATGAGAACAATTGTAAAAAATTTAAAATCGATTTCTACACGCTAAAAAAGTTTTTCTCTCAACAAATTATTTATGTCAACAAGGAAAAGACATACAAAATAGTGATATATGATACATAACTTTTAGAAAATTGTCTTTGAAAAAGAAATTTAAATATTGTGAAATCGATTCATACACGCTAAAACAAAATCTCTATCTAAAATCTAAAATTTTTAATCAATTTTCAAAAAATGACTGTCTTAGAATTGTACGAAATTTTATCTTATTTTTTTTTATTAATCATTAATTTATACAGGCTCAATCGAATCAACTTTACAGAGCCAAGTTTTCATATTTGTATACATCATGTATCTTAAATCTAAAGTTAGGGGGATAGAGCCGATTACTCGCGGTTACTCGAGGTTAATAGGAATTACAATTTAACGGATAGGGAGATGGGCGGGAATTTAAATTATCGTTTACATGAAACTTCAAAAAACTTAAAACTATACAACTTTTGGTTTTCTTTTTATTCGAACATTTTTGAAGGAGAAAAAAAAACCCACAAACACCGAAAAAAAAAACTTAAACTAAACATACATGTTAAACTAACTACAATCTAAGGCTAATGTTAGTCAAAAACACATAAATGAGTTTCATAAACTCCAGATCACGTACAGCCAAAATATCTCGAACCGGTACATTGGGTTGTCTACCTCGAGCCCTAAGGGAATCATAAAGCTCAGATCTGACTCCACGATGCTCAGCACATGACCAAACAATGTGATCTGCGTCTAAATTTTATCTTAATAGAGGCAATATAATTGTCTAGAAGTTCGCGATACATTGTGAGATAGGCACTTGGAAGGAAAGTTTTTCTAACAACAAAGTTTTCATGTCCAATTTTCACCGTGTATCGTGCCAACTCGTCGTTCAATTTGGTCCTAAAACCACACAGAAGCCAATTAAATTTAATTAAAGGGTGATACGGTCAAAATTTGGTCAAGGGAAAACGCGTGTAAATCGGTGAAATCGTTTATTAAAAAAATCAAATTAAATTTCTTTTTCAAGTTCAATTAGTATAAAATTCAGGAAAAATATTCAGTTAGGCTTCCGCTTTTCCAAATCCAAATTGCCGGGCCTTACGCTTGACCCCTGCCATCAGATTTTGTACAGCCACCTTGTCCACCTTCTTCGCCGCAGAAAGCCAGTGTGCCTTGAACTGCTGCTCGTCCTTAGCAGTTTTTTTGGTCTTCTTTAGGTTCCGCTTGACAATAGCCCAGTATTTCTCAATTGGGCGGAGCTCTGGCGTGTTGGGAGGGTTCTTGTCCTTGGGAACCACCTGCACGTTGTTGGCGGCGTACCACTCCATGGCCTTTTTACCGTAATGGCAAGATGCCAAATCCGGCCAAAACAGTACGGAACAACCGTGTTTCTTCAGGAAAGGCAGCAGACGTTTATTCAAACACTCTTTCACGTAAATTTCTTGGTTGACAGTCCCGGAAGCTATGAAAATGCTGCTTTTCAAGCCACAGGTACAGATGGCTTGCCAAACCAGATATTTTTTGCGAACTTTGACAGTTTCGTGTGCTTGAAAATATCTGCTACCTTTCCCCTTCCTTTTGCCGTATAAAACTCCTGTCCCGGAAGCTGCTTGTAGTCGGCTTTGACGTAGGTTTCGTCGTCCATTACCACGCAGTCAAACTTCGTCAGCATCGTCGTGTACAGCCTCCGGGATCGTGCTTTGGCCGTCGTAATTTGTTTATCATCGCGATTTGGAGTCACTACCTTCTTGTAAGTCGATAGTCCGGCTCGTTTTTGCTCGATGCACGGTTGTAGACGATACACCAGCTTATTTGCGGCATCTCGGAGAGATAGGTTAGGGTTTCGCTTGAAACTACCGGCAACTCTCTTTGTCGTCTCAGCGGCTTCCGGTTTTCGATTTCCCCCCGATCCAGACTTCCTGGCTGTCGACAAACGTTCCCCAAACACTTTAATTACATTTGTAACGGTTGATTTGGCAACTTTTAGCGATTTTGCCAACTTTGCGTGCGAGTAGCTCGGATTTTCGCGATGCGCGAGCAAAATTTTGATACGCTGCTCTTCTTGCTTGGACGGCATTTTGACAACTGAAGAGTGAATTCCAAAATCAAAATAGGAGCAACATTCTACACACACACCTTCAAAATGAGTGGTGCTCAGGTTTTTTAAATGCAAAATTGAAAGAAACACGTCAAGTTGATATTGACCAAATTTTGACCGCATCGCCCTTTATATTGACAATTTGGATTATTGGAAGGGTCTTTGAATGTTTAAAAATCCGGGCTGCTATTTGGAAAGGGTTTATTTTTTAATATTGCATTTTTTAAACTTTAGGGATAATACAATTAAATCAGGTGGTTGATCCTGTTTATGGACTGTTCCAAAAACTATAAGCACACTTTCAAAATAACGAAAAAGTCATGTTTTTTTAGTTTTAATAATTTTATTTGGCAAATCATATTTGTATTAGTGTTTCATATGATATTTTACTCTCGTTTAATCAAACTATTTAAGCATTGCCAAGACTCTAACTTTTCCTCGAACATGACCGATTAGCTTCTGCACAGTGGTACTTCCCACCATTTTGACCATTTCTGGCCAATCTTTTTTGGATGTCGTCCGCTGGTTTTATGAATTTTCGAAGCTTTGCTTTGGTTAAAGCCCAAAAGTTCTCGATTGGCCGTGTCTTTGGGCAGTTCGGCGGGTTCATGTCTTTCGGCACGAAACATTTTGACTTTTGTACCATTCTAAAGTGTCCTTTGCGTAATGACATGACGCCAAATCTGGCCAAAACACTACTTGACCATCGTGCTGCCTGATCATCGGCAATAATCGCTTCTGGAGACATTCTTAATGTATATCTGAGTGTTTATCGTCTCCGTTGTGATGTACGGACTAGATGTTTTACCACACTCGCATATTGCCTGCCAAACCATAACATTCTTACCGAATTTTTCGGTAAAAATTGCCTTCTCCGTCTCGGGGAAGCGTTTTGTAATCTAGTTTCACATACGTTTCATCGTCCAATATTATATACCCAGAATTTCTACACAATAACGAATCGTAGAGTTTGAGGGCCCGTGGTTTCACGGACGCGGCCTGTTTTGGGTTCCTTTTGAGTTTTTTTCTGCTTTCGGTATGTTTTTAGCCCAAGTCTTTCTTTGGCACACATGACGTTACTCGATGAGGTCCCTAGTTTTTTCGCAACATCCCGAACGGAAGTCGCTAGTTTTCGCTTGTAGGCATCTCTGATCTTTTTATTGGACTAACAGGACCGGATTTCTGATCACTTTTCGGCGCATCTTCAAACGTACACTGTTCTTGATATTTTTGAATCCCAGATCGTACCGCTCTGACGCTCACCCCCTTCTCCTTGGCCAATTTTCTCAAGAAGAGTCCGCTCACAGTGCATCATTTGTGCACTATACTTTTTCGTTGCTCCCGGTTTGAACATCGAGGTCCACCAGCAACATTCTCCTCCTGTCCACCGGTTGGTTCAGCCTCTTCCGGTGTGCGATCTTGACCATGTCAGTACTTCTCATTCTCCTCCTGCAATCAGTTAATCCAGCCATTTCCACGGATTCATCTTCCTCATCGATGAAAACTTCGATGGTTGAATCGTAGCCATAGAAATCATCTTCGCAGGTGTCACTGTCATCGTCGTAGTCATCCACTGTAGCAACGGGGACTGCATTAACTTTGGCTGGATCAGTAGGTCTGAAGGGATAATCAAGAATACTTTCCGTATGAAATTCGATTGCCCTCCTCCGGCGTCAGAAACACTGCGTCACGGCTCACGGTCAGCTGGTAGTTATCGGGATCCATGAAACGATATGCCTTGTGTTGTAGGCAATATCCAACGAACAGCAGCTTTTTAGAATTCGCCTCCAGCTTGGATCTCTTCTGTTGCGAAATCCAGACGTACGCTGGCGATCCGAAAACCTTGAGATGTTCCAGATGTGGATTGGTTCCGCTCCACAATTCAATCGGTGTCTTCTCCAACGGTATGGTTGGCTGACGGTTCTGCTGAGTGGCAGACGTGACTCCAAGACCATGCAGCGTGCCATCTCCACCAATGAGCGGTTATTTTGCTCCGTAATACCGTTCTACTGGGGGGTATACGCGACGGTAAACTGCTGACTGATTCCTTCTTCTTTGCAAAATCTATCCAACACGTTGTTTTGGAACTTACCACCCTTGTCCGAACGGATGATTTCAGGGTTTTTTAGCGTCTTCACACAACTTACACACTCCTTGATGCGATCGCTCATCTCTGATTTATTTTTCTGGAAATACACGACACAATAGCGAGTGTACACACTTAGATTTTTTTTACAGAAATCTGTAAAATCTAACCGAATTCTCAACAGCTGAACGTTCGGTAATCCGATTTTACGGATTTCGGTGAAATTTTACAGATATCTGTAAAAAATTTACCGGTTTTCGGTAAAATGTCACCGAAATCCGTAAAATCGTATTACCAAACGTTCAGCTGTTGAGAATTTGGTAAAACTTTACAGATTTTTGTAACAAAAATCTAAGTGTGTAGTCGTCAATCATGGTTAAAATATATCGACACCCGCCTGGTGTTGGTGGTCACATAGGACTGCATGCGTCCGAGTGGATAAGATCCAGAGCCTGGCTTGATTTGCGATCGGACTTCTTCGGGAACGCGAATAGTGATAGTTTACCCTCTAGGCAACATTAGCAGACTGCCGTGTAGCCACAATCCTCTATCTTGATTTCGGGTGTAAATTTCTTGCTTTCAAGCTGTCGAATAGCATCAAGATCACCGTGCCTCAAAATGCGATGCCAAGGTTGCTGAAAATTTGATGTATGCTTGCATTCTTCCGACGCTAACTCTTCATGCGCGACTGTCAAAGTAGTATAACCCTCCAGACGATGTGGCACTTGCGATGACCTTCTCATCCTTGATCATACGCCATCCGCTGGCATCGATAACGAAAGTAGCACACTACACGGGAAGCTTCTTCACCGAAATGAGGTTCGATTCAGAACATGAGAGTTACTTTGGACTGTTCACCCTTGGGAAATGAGAACGCCAGTTGACACAATCCAATCCCCTTCGCTGCAGCTCTCTTGCCGTCCGCTAGGATCACGTCCTGCTGCAGCCTGTCATTCAATTCCGTGATATGGTCCAGGTTCACACACATTTTGCAGGTTGCTCCCGAATCGATCACTCACGAATGTGCTGATTTGAAGCCACTCCTCGCCGCAAACGAATACTCCATATTTGATTTTGGACTCTCTCCCTGAGCACGAGACTTATTTGACTTCCGGCTGCTTGCCCTGTCATAGTACGACAATCCTTCTTCGTGTGTCCTTGTTTGTTGCAAAAATGGCACGTTACTGCTTCTTCCTATCCGCATTCAAAACCGATTCTCCTTGTGTGTCGGAACTGCGCTTCGACACTTTACCCACCAGCTTTGACTTGACCAGATCCAGAGTGCGCTCGTCATCTGTCCTTGTCCCCAACGCAGTGGGTAAAGTGATGAAAGAATTCGATAGGCTCCGGAGGACCATAGCTACTTGCAAATTACGATCTAGTTCCTTTCTTGCAACCGTCAGCCGCTTGAATAACTCGCCATCGTTTGTTACACAGTTTCTTCAGAAGCGGCACCTTCGAGGTTAGCGTTGCCTTCTCGTAGTGTCCTCGTAGGCTCTCTCATGTTTTTTTTCGCTGTTTTAGCCCCTTTGATAAGGTTCAATTGGTTGTCCTCTTTCAAAAGGTCAATCGTTGCACGATGGTCACCGCTGTCCCAAGCTTGAACGACCGGATCCAGAACTGCATTCGCTGCCGTTGCCGTCGCTCCCGTAGACACCATTGCGGTACCAGGTCCTGGTCGTTTTTTGGTCACGAACTTCCACAAGTCGTCACGGATCAGCAGGAACTCCATCTTAGTCTTCCAGATGGGGCAGTTGACACCGTTGAGCTTCACGATTCCCATACGGTCCATCTCGTTCCTCCAAAAAATTCAACGGTAAACTGGAAAATTTTCACTCTTGTATTTATATCGGTTGCTACGGTATCCGCTCCAAGCTAGCAATGGCCCATGTTTTTTTGGAACAAAGTATGAATGCAACTGCTCTGGTTGAATGATGACTGTTAGACTGTTACGATTGAATTGCAAATAGGTCGAGTTACTTCGATTGCTCCTTCACAGATCATATTAAAACATTCAAATGATTGAAAATCAGCTCTACATCGTTGACAAACAAATTAATCAGTTATGGTCCAAGATGAGAAGCTTGTGGCACTCCAGATGTCACATTCACTACTGATGGCAATATACCATCAAATCTTATCTCAGGAATACAAGATAATATCGCAATTCCACGATAATTTTTCATGTTTGATTTTTTGACACATTTGGAAATCGGCATCAGAACCCTGCCTTTTGGTGCGTTCTACCGAGTTGGTCGCGACAGATTTCATGTGTGAATAGGCTGCCCCTAATACTTCTAAATGTAGCACGTTGTAAAATGTTTCTTGTCTTTTGTAACCAAACATGATGGAATTGAGTAAACGAGTGGAAACTCATCGGGAATGATCTTGCATATGCATCCGTTTAACTATTCTGAACGGTCGTTGTGAGAATATCACCATGAAAATCTCACATGCGCATAGCGTCACGCTATTAGCTTGTTACCAATCACTAATGCTTTTTCTTTATTTCTTTACTCTTCCGTATCCTATGACCTCGAGCAATATCATATGACATCGTGCATAGGCCATAGACCAACATCGGTCTTTGCCTAAGGTCAGCTCTTCAAAAGCAGGAACACCAAGACGACACAGAGCAATAAGTAAAGAACGGTAACCCTAACTAATTTTACTTTCAGCTAAAATTTCTAACACAAGGTTAGTATGATATGACCATTACAAAATTTACTAAATATCCATGACATAATATATAACGGAGAACGGGAGGGACCATTAGGGCACCCAAGTGAAACAATTTGGATAGGGAGCATGGGACTGCCTCCTCCCTATTGTTAACATTTCGCAGAAAGATGGTGAGATCTTCGACCCCATCTATTGGGTTTATTCTGTCAATCGAGGGCTCGATTCTAGTGCTGTGGGTGTGAGATTGCTTTTGAAAGGAGATTCTCTTCCCTTTATTAGCGGGTTTCGCGTAAGTGTCTCTGCATATGGGCCCGTCCAAACGTTGTTGGCCCTTCATACAGGAGTTTGATGATCACAAACAACAAGATAATCCTGATTAAATCGTTTTTCAGATTATTCCACTGCTATGTAAAGTTTCCTTGCTACAAAAGATCGTAGTATTTCATCATCATTATTTGCAAATCGGCATCAGAAAGGAATCCTTCTAAACCGAAGGAGGAATACAAGATTCAAAAGATGAATTGAATACCAAAAACATAGGTTTCACTGGCTCTTTCGATACTGCTGTTAGAAAAGCTGGCGGCAGACCATTTGGTCCCGCTTCCTTTGAAGCATCCAAGGTATTTATTGAAAGTAGAATTTCGTTAAATGAGTTGATATACCTGTAACAACTCTGATTGCTTCAGGAAGGTACGAGAAATACTGATAATCCCGATCGTTGTCGTCATGAGTAGTGTTAAAATCCTGGAAGAAGTCTGTGAAAAAATTGCTGATTTAGTTAGCGGCTTCACCTGTTTTACTGTCTAATAAATGAGAATTAGTAATTGATACCGTTAAAGTTTTAATGAAGCAACACAAGTATTTGAATCTTTTTCACCACAGACAGTTCCAATAAAACACCTATCAATTAAAAACGAATTTCGCAATGTTTAAATTTGAATTATAATCTTACAGAGGTCGTGTCTTCTTCAGTTCTATAAAACGCGTCACGCAACCCTATCCACAGATAATGGCGCTAGATTGTGTGTTGGACAGACCACCATGTAAGTACCTACCCATTTGGCTTACTCTATCTTGTTTGAGTTAGCTGGAATACATTTTCACCTCCAAGCGAACATCGTCCCAACATGCAAGATGTAGAAATAACAATTAATAACATAAAAATACACAGTAAATAATTCGCATGCTAAATTTAATACATATTCATACCGCCCGGAATCTCCAGCCAAATAAATCTTGTCAAAATATGCATATTGAAATTTATGACTCCATCGCAGTAGATTGCACGCAAACCCAGCGAAGAGAACGTCAAGCATTCTAGTTCAGCCATTTGCCAGGTTTCCTACACTTTTCCTCTCGAAACTACTAAACATCACTTCCTGACGCATAATTCCCTTTGGGAATCGCTTTAAAATCGTAGTTTAAAGAACAAAACCACACACATTCCATCCTTCCCGTTTCATCCACATAAATCAATGTAATTTATCGTAAACGTGGATTTACACTCTTTGACACGGAGTTCAGCTAGATAGCTAGGGATGAAGAAGAAAAAAAAAAGTGCGAACGACGTTTGTCACTGTGTACTGCGTTAGGCCGAACAATGTCGATCTAAATTGCACATGCCTGGCCAGCCAACGAGCCCATTCCCGATAGTGCATTTGGGCTAGTACAAAAAATAGCGTGAAAAGTCATAAAAAGTATTGAATTTCACCACAATGAAGCGGTTCGATTGCGGAGCGTGGCGCGTCCGTTTCGATGTCCGGAAGAAGAACGCCGTTTGGAGCGTGTTTTACTTTTATTGTGGAAAGAAATAAATCGTATTTTGTATGAATGCAGTGAGGGAAATTCGTTGAAACGCACAGACGTTTTTCACCAATTAATGTTTCATAAATTGTTCGAAGAAGTTTCATATTAAACATTTTTGGAATAAGAGTTCTGGCCAATTTTCGAATCACATTCTTTCTTTGCCTGATCGAGAACAAAAATGATGTTTCTGAACATCAATCATTTTGCCAATAAATCAACCATAAACATTGGTTATTATTTGGGTTGAATTTTCGAATTTTATGAATAGATCAAAATTTCTGTTTGGCATAGAGTCCACAAGATTATGTTACGTTTTCGACGGAATTGAGTTCCTGGCTTCTCTAACGGTAGCTTCTAATTCACGAACTGTCCAAAACTGACTTCCATCTTTGTTAACAAGTCGGGTATGGCTGTCCTACAAGTTTTAAATGCGATTAAGATTTGGACTACGGACTGGTTCTGAATCCCGATGCCTCGATCCGATAACCATTGCAAAGATCTCTTGCTGAGATGCTACATTTTTTTTACTATCTAATCCTACATAGGAAAGACACAACGAAAATATCACATAAAAATTACTTGTGAACATAGTCGATGTTGCTTCAATGTTTCAATGCTAAACAACACTGCGAAACAACATGTTAAATGTTTGGCTTTTCAAAAATTCTCTAGTTTTCGACAATTCGTTCAACAGGATACGGAAAACGCGTGACAATGTGAATAGGGGTGAAAATAACCAAACATTTTGAATCTAGGTGCTACATATTTGAATCTCTTCTTAAACACACTTTAAATAAATTGTAAATTGAACAAAATGATCGGACAAACTTGACAAACATGTTTGTCATCTGAGGGCCAACATAAACTTCTTCCATTCAACCGATATGTTAGTAGACTCTACGATCGTGATACAGGTACACTGTTTGTTTTTGCACTTGCTTAAAAAAATAGGCACACTATCAACAAACCAGTTTGTTGAATCAAATAAGATCATGGTAGCTATAAGAAAATTGATAGATTACGATTGTTAAATCTACAAACCAGAAAAAAATCAGCAAACAATTTTGTGGGTTCAAGTTTGCGAAATTTCTATGCATAGACTTGTTTTCTATCTCATCATAGGCAATTGTTGTTGTGTTGGTTGCTTTTCGATGTGACAAAATAAGACACAAATAAACGCGAATTAAACACGAATGGGCTGATCCTAAGCAATGAGTTGATCTCCTTACTCAATCCACTTATCAGAATAAATTGAATTTTCAGCATAAACAGAGGCTTTGAAATAGCTCAGACCCTTTCTACTTTTGCCACATGCTACTCCTGTCCACTGCAACTTCCTTGTTTCACACTACTTATCTGACCCTTGCTACCTTCCTTTCCTTTGCTACCCCTACCCCTTGTTTCTTAGCGGTCCTTTGATCCCTTGACCCTTTTTTCCTCTCTACTACGCTACTTCACAACCCCTAGCTACTTCACTGAACTTGATATTTCATAGTTCCTTGCTGCACCCTCTCTTTTGCTACGTGTCTTGCCTTGCTGCTCCCCAGGCTTTTGCCTTCCCTGCCTCTTGTATATTGCGACTTCGCTGACTTTTGCAGCTACCGTGCGCCTACAATCCTGCCCCTTACTAGCTCCTGCTTCATTACTGCCCCCATTCCCCTGCCTGCGCCACTGCCCGTTGTTACTTGCAACTGTTACTTGCAACGTCACAGTCGCTTGCACTTGCTACCCATGTGTCCCTATCTACCCTGTCAATTTTTACCCCTATATTGCTATCTTCTGGCCCTTCCTACCCTTGCCAATGCTCCATCCCGGCGTTTGCTATTTCCCTCCTCTATCTTAAAGATTGTACTCGAAAAAATAGGGCAGGCAAAAATGATCACCAAAAATTCATTTTAAATCGGATAATTTGGAAGCCCTCAGGGAATAAATAAACACAAATAAGCTATGCTTTTGCATTCAACCTCCTCTCCTAGGCTAAATGCCCGCACCTTTGACTTAACGCTACCCATCAAATTCTGTGCATCACTCGCGCCACTTTTTCACAGACTTTTCCTTTTTCCGGAGCATGCTCTTCATAATCGCCCGCAATTTTTCTATTGGGCAAAGTTCTGGCGAGTTTCGCGGATTTTCTTCTTCCGACACAAAAACAACATCGTTTGCTTCGTATCACTACATCATCCATTGCCCAGTGAACAAGCGAACGGTGCAGTTCGTTCTGTCCACTTTCCGTTGCTTTGGAAGCTTTTCACGAGTTGTTTAAAGTCTTCAGTATTATTTTTTCTCGATCGCCAGTGAAATCGTCGCGAGTGAAATCAGTCTCGGTTAACTGAAGAAGAGAACATTGTGTGATAAGTGGTGCATCAGCGTCATTAATTGCAATTATCAATATTGCCACGATCGAAAAGCCATATTGTCTCGTATCTATACGACACGCATACCAGCAGCCCATCGTGTGTAGCGTGCATTCGACCATCCACCAACTACCACCGACCAGCAACACCATCATCATCGTTCAGCTCCACGCCTAGACTGTACACGCGGTCACTCATCGTCGCTCGGCAGCAGTAGCACACATTCGTCGCCCAGCTGCAGTAGATCCGTAATACATGTAAGTAAAGTTTTTGTTTCTCGCTCTTCTGAATTCATTTTAATCGTATTGTGTGTGTGAGTGTGGAGGGTGACTGAGAGTGTGTGAGAGAGTGTGCTTAGGTTTAGTTTGTTTATCTGTGATTCATTGTAGATAATTACGTTATACTACGTTCACACTACTGCTTATATTACGTGATATAGAGTATCTTGATATCAGCAACTATACATATAGTTTTTACTGGAAATAATTTACATGTCATTTGATATCAAGATCACGTTATATAAGCTGTAGTGTGAACGTACTATTAGTGGTTGAGCGTGATATGCTCCCACAAGCTAGCCATGGATGATCTAACGCAAGATGAATCATATATGGCACGAAATGATGAGGTAGCTCATAGAGTTACCAGATCACGTGCTTATTCAGATAGTTCAACTGGTCCATGGGTTGTTTATTTTCAGCCCAAATCAAAACCTCTGAATGTTTGTCAGATTTCTGATGATCTGACGAAGCGATTCTCGGCCGTGACCGAGATAATTAAAGTCAGACCCAATAAACTTCGGGTCATTGTGTCCAACCTCAAGCAAGCTAATGAGATTGCTGTCTCCCAGCTCTTTACACTAGAATATAGAGTGTATATCCCAGCTCGGGGTATTGAAATTGAAGGTGTGGTCTCCGGAACGAGTCTGACCCCTGAGATCCTGCTAAAGCAGGGGGGTTGGTCGATTTAAGAACCCTCTGCCACCCCTAGTTAAGATACTGGATGTGGGCCAACTTGGCACAGTGTCGACCAATAAGGTTGAAAAAAGTCAGACTCGTTTCGCGTAACCTTCTCTGACTCAGTCCTCCCTCAATACGTCGAGTTGGGAAAACTTCGACTACCTGTGCGGTTGTTTCTACCTCGGGTCATGATCTGCGAAAAGTGCAAGCATATGGGACATACATCACTACATCGTCGGTTTTGCGTGATGGCCCGATGTCAGAACCGACCAAAACAGAGTGACACCTTCGTGGAACCGGATAAAGGGCACTAGGTGCTTCTTTATATTTTTTATTTACTTTCCGTCGGTGTATTTCCTCACATGGTGACAACCATCGACGCCACGGAGACGATTCCACCACCTGGACCCTACCTAACGACTCATGACTAAGGAGTGTATCGAAAATAAGCTATCCACAAACTTTCTTTCAAATTATGTTGAAAACCGATATTTTATTCAAACAAAAAATTGATACTTTATTGTACGAGGTTAAACTTGAACATAATGAAGACCGGATGAAATTAAAGTAATTCCTTCACGGATTTTCGAACTTGGGATCGAATGCTCTTCATCAAGTTCCGGACAAGTGTTGCATCGCATTTTTTGAACGCTTGAGCCCAAATTTTTTTGAACTCCTGCATGTTACCAGCTGCCTTACCAGTCTTCTTGAAGACCCTTTTCACGATTGCCCAGTAACGTTCGATGGGTCGAAGCTGAGGGCAATTTGGTGGATTGATATTTTTCTCAACGAAATCTATACCCTTTTCCACAAGCCAATTGAGAGTGGTTTTGGCATAGTGAGCCGACGCTAAATCCGGCCAAAACAGTGGAGGTGTACTATGCTTCTTATATAAAGGCAAGAATCTCTTCTGGAGACACTCAGATCGATAAATTTCCGCATTTATAGTTCCGGTAGTGTAAAAAATTGTTGACTTCAAACCACAGGAACATATTGCTTGCCATACCAGTACCTTTCGACCGAACTTCTCCACTTGAATCGACCTGTCCGCATCGCTCACATCCTCCCCAACGACGGCAGTAAAGTATTTTGGACCTGGATGGGTTTTGAGTCCTCCTTTACATAGGTCTCATCGTCCATCAAAACGTTTGCATCCGGACGCTGCAAAAGACGCGAATACAATTTTCGGGCCCTTGTTGCTGCTCGCTTCTTCTGTTCTGCACTTTGTTTCGAGATTTTCTGCTTCTTGTAGGTCTTCAGGTAGTTTCGACTTTTGATACGCTGGATCATTCCGACACTTGTTCCTGCTTTTTTGGCCAAATCACGTATTGACATTGATTTTTTTTTTTATTAATCATTTATTTGTACAGGCTTAATCGAATCAACTTTACAGAGCCAAGTTTTCATATTTGTATACATCATGTATCTTAAATCTAAAGTTAGGGGGATAGAGCCGATTACTCGCGGTTACTCGAGGTTAATAGGAATTACAATTTAGCGGATAAGGAGATGGGCGGGAATTTAATTTATGGTTTACATAAAACTTCAAAAAACTAAAACTATACAATTTTTGGTTTTCTTTTTATGCGAACATTTTTGAAGGAGAAAAAAAAACACAAACACAGAAAAAAAAAACTTAAACTAAACATACATGTTAAACTAACTACAATCTAAGGCTAATGTTAGTCAAAAACACATAAATGAGTTTCATAAACTCCAGATCACGTACAGCCAAAATATCTCGAACCGGTACATTGGGTTGTCTACCTCGAGCCCTAAGGGAATCATAAAGCTCAGATCTGACTCCACGATGCTCAGCACATGACCAAACAATGTGATCTGCGTCCTGGTAACCTTGCCCACATTCACAGAGATTGCTGACGCTCAGTCCAACATGGAATAAATGAGCGTTCAAAGAATAATGATTGGACATGAGGCGAGACATGACACGAATGAAGTCTCGTCCCACATCCATCCCCTCAAACCAAGATTTCTTCGACACCTTTGGGATGATAGAATGTTGCCATCGCCCCAAATCTCCTTTACTCCATTTATACTGCCAGCTGACGAGTGACTGTTGACGAAAAATAGTAAAAAATTCATTAAAGGCGATTTGTCGATCATAAATATCGCCTTCTATAACGCCCACCTTTGCGAGCGAGTGCGCTCTCTCATTGCCCGGAATTGAACAATGAGAAGGGACCCATACAAAGGTGATGATAAAATAACGCGAAGATAAAGCACTTAGAAGCTCCTGTATTTTCATGAGAAAATACGAGGAGTGCTTTACCGGCCTCAAGGAGCGAATAGCCTCTATAGAACTGAGACTATCCGTGAAAATGAAGTACTGATCCGGTGTTAGTGAGGCAACAATTTCTAGCGTAAAGTGTATTGCCGCTAATTCAGCGACATATACGGAACAAGGTGCTTGAAGTTTACGGTTGGCGCTATAAATTTCATTAAATATTCCAAAGCCTGCTGACTCCTCTATCAATGATCCGTCATTGAAGAACGATTTAGTGGAATCAACTTGGCCAAACTTTGCAGCAAATATCACAGGAGCAATCATAGGACGAAGATGCTCTGGAATTCCACGCTTCATGGATAAATCAAAATGAACCGAACCGATTCAACTCAAGGAGCTTCTCAAAATTTTGGATTACCTGAGGGTTCATAACTTCACACCTGGTGAAGAGCCGGAGAGATAATTCTGTAAACAGATCCGAGAGTGGCGACATGCCAGCCAGCACTTTAAGACTCATTGTGTGAGTCGAGTGCATGCAACCTAACGCGATACGAAGACACCGATACTGAATACGTTCCAGTTTAATGAAGTGCGACCGAGCCGCTGACTGAAAACAAAAACTACCGTATTCAATAACCGACAAAACTGTTGTCCGGTACAACGTTAGAAGATCTTGCGGATGCGCTCCCCACCAAGTTCCGGTAATTGTGCAGAGAAAGTTGATCCTTGGCTGGCACTTTCGCTTCAGATACTCAATATGGGATCTCCAGGTGCACTTTGAATCGAACCAGACCCCAACCCAGCAAACACAGGATCGTATATGATAGCGGATTAGAGTGCAAAGTGGAGGCAATATACGTACATTTTACATGAAGTCAAATGGACGCATGTCCGTATATCGCCTCCACTTTGTACTTATATCCGCTATCATATACGATTTTGTGTTTGCTGGGAAGATATTTAAAGGACATAGAATGAATTATCGGTGTACCCCAAATTTGAAGCTTCGGTTGTGCAGGGTTATGGTTCCTAGAAAAAACTACCAACTCAGTTTTCTCCGTAGAGAATTCGATACCTAGCTCTAGAGCCCAAATAAACACATTGTCTAAGGTATCCTGTAAGGGTCCTTGCAGATCGACCCCATTGGGTCCCGTGACAGACACTACGCCGTCATCTGCAAGTTGTCTCAACGTACAATTGTCACTTAGACAACCGTCAATGTCTTTGACATAAAAATTATACAAAAGGGGGCTTAAACATGATCCCTGGGGGAGACCCATGTAGCTAAATCGTGAAGGTGTATAGGTTCCATGAGAGAAGCTCATATGTTTCTCTGACAGCAAATTGTACAAAAAATTTTTCATTAATGGTGAAAAGCCACAAGCGTGGAATTTATCTGAAAGAACTTCAACAGATACTGAATCAAAAGCCCCCTTGATATCCAAGAATACAGAAGCCATTTGCTATTTTTTAGCAAAAGCTAACTGAATATCTGTGGAAAGCAACGCGAGGCAGTCGTTCGTTCCCTTACCCCTACGGAAACCATATTGAGTATCTGAAAGCAGGTTATTCGTCTCAACCCATTTGTCCAGACGGAAAAGGATCATTTTCTCCAACAATTTTCGAATACAAGATAACATCGCGATGGGTCGATAGGAGTTGTGGTCGGACGCGGGGTTTTTGAATCATCCGGTACAATGTTAAGCTTCAAAAACTGATTAAACAAGTTCAACATGCGCCTCTTCGCGACGTCTGGAAGGTTCTTAAGCAAGTTGAACTTGATTCTATCAGCTCCTGGAGCCGTATTGCCACACGAAAGGAGTGCGAGAGAGAGAGTTCTACCATTGAAAAAGGTTGGCTGATCTCATCTATCGAATTCGTGGTTTCGCGAGGAATGATCCGTGCCGGCACAGAATCTGGACAAACTTTTCGCCCGAATTTGAGGATCCATTGGTCCGAGTACGTTGTTCGTAGTTCGGTTACGCAACCTTCGCGCCGTGTTCCAAAGAGTACTCATCGACGTCTCGCGCGGTAGCCCGTCCACGAATCTTCGCCAGTATCCGCGTTTCTTGGCCTTGATGAGGCTCTTAAGTTCGCGTTCGAGAGCCGTGTATACTTCGAAGTGCTCAGGTGTTCCACGCCTACGGAAAACTTTAAACTTTAAACTTTTTACAGTAAACCTCGGTGCATTGCTGATCCCACCATGGAGAAGGAGGTTTCTTGCGAAATGACGTTCCTGGAAAAGGTCGAGTTTGAGCTTGAAGCGCGCTATTCAAGATCAGATTGGAGAGGAAGTTATATTCTTCCAGCGGTGAAAGCCCTTATACCCTTGGTACCGGTTCATCTATTTCTGTCCAAAACTTTGTCCAACCGATGTAACGGGTAAGATCATACACGACATTAATGGATTCTGACGGATTGAACCCTGTAGCAATCGAATTTTTGATGGGCAAGTGATCACTACCGTGGGGATCTTGAATCACATTCCATGTGCAATCCAACGATAATGAATTCGAACAAAGTGTGAGGTCTAATCTACTGCCAACTGAGGATGTACCAGCCAAACGTGTTACTTCTCCATTGTTAAGAACTGTCATATTGAAGTTGTCACAGAGGTCATATATCAGGGAAGACCGGTTGTCATCGTACAGTTCTCCCCAGCCTGTACCGTGAGAGTTAAAATCTCCCATGATCAACCGCGGAGCAGGAAGAACCGAACAAACATCTGAAAGTTGTTTTCGGTTAATGGAGGCTCTTGGAGGAATATAAACGGAAGCAATGCAAAGGCTTTTATTTTTAATAACAGCCTGACATGCGACAACTTCAATACCTGGAATAGGAGGAAAATTCACTCTATAGAAGGAGTAGCACTTTTTGATCCCCAAAAGTACTCCCCCTCCACACGAATCCTCACGATCAAGACGAATAATATTGAAATCATGAATCGGAAGATTGATTTCGGAAGAGAGCCATGTTTCACAAAGACCGAATGCATCACAACCGGTAGTGTGAGCTAAAAATTTGAATGATTCCAATTTAGGAATCAAACTTCGACAATTCCACTGTAGAACAGCGATCAAATCCCCGACCTCATTTGGAAAATTATCCATCGAAGGAAATGATAGCTGCAAGGAGGGACCACTTAAATGTCAATTGCTTCAAAAAAGTCTTCACTGTTGGAAGCATTGCCAAAACAATGCTTTTGAGAGGATCAGAAATGTCGAGGTACTTGAAGATACTTTCGGCAATGTCATCAAATGAGAACAGTCCTGATGGAGAAGGAACTTCTGTTCTTAAAATCGGGGTGCTAGGGGTTTTTGATGTCCCCGAAAGAGATGGAAAGTCCTGGGAGTAGTTACTACTGCGGAAACCAGGAGGACTAGGATTTTCCCTTTTTCCACCTTTTTTTAAAATTGGCAAGTTGGTTTTGGGCTCCGGCTCAGCAACTTTCCGTGGGCGAACGCGTCTTCGCTTTCGTGAAGTGCCTTCCGGAAAACTGAATGATGTTCCCTCTTCAACCAAGTCAAAATCAGACTCGTCATCTGACAGAGGAGCAAAGGGATTCGTATTCACATTGGGTGATGGTGAGGCTTTTTTCACCATTTCGGCGAAAGATTGCCTGGAACGCTGTTTTAGCGAGCGTTCTAATTTTTCCCCGCGTTGCTTGTACGCCGGGCATGACGAGAGAGCATGAGGAGGATAACCCTTGCAGAAAGCGCATTTTGGTGTGTTGTCTGCGCAGGCGCCATCCTCATGTTTCTCCCCGCAATTTGAGCAGCGTACCTTATTGCCGCAGTGGGAGGTCGTATGTCCCATCTGCTGGCATTTTTGGCAGATCATTACCCGTGGTACAAACAAGCGCACAGGTAGTCGAAGTTTTCCCAACTCGACGTATTGAGGGAGGGCTGAGCCAGAGAAGGTCACGCTAAACGAATCTGACGGAGTGAACTTCTTTTCACCCTTAGTGATCGATACTTTTCCGAGTTTTCTCACATCCAGTATCTGAACTGGAGGAAGCAGAGGGTTCTTAAACCGACCAACCCCCTGCTTCATCAGGATCTCAGGGGTCAAAGTCGCTTCGGTGACCACACCTTCAATCTCAATACCTCGAGCTGGGATGTACACTCTATACTCGAGTGTGAAGAACTGAGAGACAGCAATCTCGTTCGCCTGTTTCAGGTTGGACACAACCAAGGGGTTTCCCACAAGCTTTGAAGTGACAAGTAATCAGAGATTACTTGTATTTCCGCAAAGTAACCATATAATCGTAGGTAATCACTATAATCAGAATTAATCATATTTGGCAGGCTCAAATGCGTTAACTTTGCGGAGCCGTAAATTCATTCATTATTTCTATAAAGCTTCTTAATACTTTTATTAGAAGGACTTGGGCCGTTTACTCGCGGTTTACCTGGGAAACATTTGTTGGGGACGGATTGAAGAGAGGAGCATGGAGATAGGATTCTATGGTCTCATCACATAGATATCGCCAGCACCTTAACTTTGTGCGATATAGCCAGGGCTCCATTTATTTGTTCGGCCGATTGTTGTTACCATTGAGCGACGATGAGACTTCTCAAGATGTCGGAACAAAACAAACACAAACTAGTTAATAAAGATAACAAAAAACACAAGCAGATACTAGACATTTAGAGAAACACATAATGTAATGTAATGTTCAATCGATATAGGTTCTTGCTGATGTATATCAATTAAACAAATTTCTTCATTTGGTTGATACCAGCTACCACCTGATTTCAAATTGGAAAAAATTCTGGGAAAATAAAATTTAATAGCTAATTGTTACATATAACTAATCGTGCTTTTTTGTTGTTAAATGAAGCACGTAGTCAATTTGAATGTTTGAAATTGGAAATATCTTTCTTATGAACATGTAACCCTAGCGATGTGCCATTGACGGTATTTGAGCACGAGAAAGCACGTACATTTTTGCCAGTCAAGGTTCCTGCTTTGACCTACCCCGTATGGGTATGTGTTGCAAAAGTGTGTCCGTTTGCTTCGAAATACTGCTAAACAAAAAGCTCTATGCTCAATTTCACACTAGTTGTATTCAATTTCATAGCCTGCCGAAAGCTGTCGGACCAATCAATCACTCCTAGGGTTGCATGTTGATAAGACGAATATTTCCAATTTCAAACATGTTGTTTCAGTATGACTTGTTCTCCCTTCATTATATTTTCAGATAAATGACTCTTAGGTAAATGTTACATTCGGATAATCGTTTTTCGGGTAAATGTCATAAGGGACAATTGTTTTCGGGTAAAAGTCATAGATTTCTTTTGGACAATTCGGACGAATGGAATTTGGGCGAATGTCATTGGGGCGAATATTATAGAATCACAAAATTCTTGATTTTATCATACATGTTCGGAACAAAAAAATTACAAGAACATTTTTAACTATGGTTCATGAACCTTAATTGTAATGGTAATGATAGTCAGTAAAGCCAATATATCGTTATGTATTATCGGTCAACCTTATGTGGAATATATCACGAATAGGTTATCGATGTTTTGAACCCTACCAATCCACATAAGTTTGACCGATAATACAAAACCATATATAAACCTTTCAGAGTACTATAACCTTTACCATTAAGGTTCCTTAACCATAGTTGAAAAGGTTCTATTAAAGATTTTGTTCTGAAAATATACGGAAATATCAAGAAATTTGTATGGTAATGGTTCTTAACAAACCATTTTGTTTATCATACAGATCCAAAAAATCAGAATGTATAAGGTTGAAACTTTATTACACCAACGTTCATGTAAGTTTAATGATTGTAGTTAAAGTTAAGCATAATTATTAAGAAATTTTAACCATTTTTGGTAAGGTTAAGCTAGGGCTCCCAGACGGATATCCCGTTGTTACAGGACGACGAGAGATGCAACCAGCAAAATGGTCAGACCAGGTGGAGCAAGACCTAGGGCGTGCAAGGTGTCCATGGGATTGGAGAGGCTATGTTATGATTTGTGACGTTGAGCCAAATGAATAAAATAATAAGTTTTGGTTCCTGTTTATGCGGGATAGTTTGAGTGAATTTATGGTCGTTAGTACGCTTTTATCGTATAAATAAAGGAAATGCATTTGATTGCTCAAATTTATGGACCCTTCGTTAATTACAGACCATAAAAAATTTGGAAAACCTCCAGTTGTTCGTCAATGCTTGGCTAACTATCTTCAACAAAGATAAAGTATCTTCAAAAAATTTGCAAAAATCTGCTGGAGTCAGCACATCTTTGAAGAGGGCGGAAACGCGAGATTCACTTGTAGTTGTTAAAATTGATAGTGAATTTTTCCGCCATTTTTAATTTAAAAGTCGCAGTCAGTTTTGGTAAAAGTCATGCTCATTAGATTCAAAAGCGTGGATTTCCAGGCAACATAACATTGACTACCTATAAGTTCCATGCAAAAATCAAATGATAGCTCTAGTTCTCTGGTTAACAAAGGAACGCTTTTCCCCAAAACATCAATGTTTTAGCTCAAACACTTTATTGTAAAATTTAAGTCCGCAGAAAAAAATTGCGTAAAAATGGATTCCTTCAAGAAGCAGCAGCATCTGCAATGAACAACTGCAACATTTTAAGAAGATCGGACAAGTTGTATTTCTAAAATCGCGATCACGGCAAAGACATTTTTGGAAAACACCATTTCGAGATAATCCAGATTTAAGTTTCAAGTTCAGTTTATGCGGCCGTGAAGAGGTGTGCTTCACAACCCTGTAATATTTGACTTATTGCTCGGATCTCAAGGAATATTTTAACAAAAAAAAGTTCTCTAGAAGTTTTACTTTCAAATGAAGTAATAAAAACCTGAATTTAGATACCAATGCACAGTGATACGAATGCGCATAAACGTGAAGTTTTTTCTTTAACTCTTTTGGTTTGAGTGTAATCGTAATTGTCAAAAAAAATTTCGCATAGAAAAATACGCATAGACTGATGACATGTTTAAGTTCAAAACGCCTCCACAGATGACGCTTTAAAATCTAATTTCTTTTTTTTTGTTTTACGGTTAAGCGATATGATTACTGCAAAAAAGGTGTAGATAACTTTAATACAAACAATATTGGAGAAGATTTCAAATCTCTAAGTGTCATAGTTATTGAGATGAACAACTTTAATTATTTCAAAATTCAGTTTTGTTGAAATATTTCAAAAATATTGCTTTTCAATGTATGATTAAAATCCACTGATAAGTCGCTGAAGAACTCGCAAAACTCCAAATCGATATGAATAATCCAAGGGCTCCAGAAGATTGGTAGAAATCCTTTGAAACTCCAATGCAAGCACGATGTAGCACGCGCTCAGTGGTAGAGATGGCGTGGTCTGGCCCGATGAATACTTCAATTGTTTCTCCGTCGAACAATGAATGCGGCTCCGTATTGTGCTCCACACAATGAGCAGACCGAAGAAATGGCGCTGGATGGCCAACGTGACGAGCCCCAATCAGGGATGGTGGCAGTCACACAGTCCCGAACGTTCGAGAACCGTCAGCGGTACATACAAATAAAAAAAATGCAGATCTAAAGCGCACCTGGGCGAAACGCGGGAGGAATTGGCTTTGTATCAAATACAATGAACAGGAACTCTCGAACAATCTGCGACAAGCCGGCGCTCCACAATGGCCGAACTAGAATGGCGCTTCCTTGTGGGGCCCCTATTGTCGATTGTGACCGGATGATGGCGATCCCGTAGAGTCCGTAGGCCGTTAATCCTAGTCACGGCACCAATTTTATGTTCACGAATCTTATTCCTACGTTGTGTTTTTTATTCAAAAGTTTTCGCCAGGCAGCAACCCCAGTGTGCACCGCGAGAAATCAAAGAAATGTTTCTAGGACATCCGTACTTCAGGCGCGGATTGTTCACTCGATCAAGGCACACGCGAACAAAGAACTTTATAAAATGAGTATTTTACGGTACGACCGATTGAAATACTGCCACTGTTAAGCACTTTATTTCAGTAAGGACATTTGCTTTATTTGTTTTTGGTTGATGTATTCACTTCGAGCTGCATAAGCATGCTGATGATAATTAATGATAGTGATCTAAGCTAAGCTGATGGGTGGTGATGACGAGACGAAGATGAAAACTCGAACGCCAACAGCCGAGGCTGAAGGGTTGCCAGTTGCGCTACATATTTTCGCTCAAACGGGCGAAAATGCGATGCTGCATGGGTACGCTACCAAATTTTACATTGTGCATCAACAGACACTTTGTTCTACAAGAACATGTTTTACATCATAACACATAACTTTGTAGAAAATGTCAAAACGTTATCTATTTTATAAAACGAGTTATTGATATATTATGTAAAAAAATAGTCATAGTTCGAAGACTGACCGAATTGTTTCTTAAATTCACTTAAACATTTGTCTCCTTTAGTATCTTCCTTGATTATTTTGTATTTCAAAAAGCGTGTACGGTGGTTGGTGACAGAGCGTGGATGTAAGCATGTACATCATGGTTGGCTATCTATCGATAAAATCTAGTGCATTGTTTGCAATTGACACCGATGCTGTTCAAGGCACTACCTGGATTTTTATGACCGTAGTCATTTCAACCCGGAATTGAATCACCGACCATCTTGATCTTCAATGGCCGTCGGAATGTCCTCCGGAGAAACCTGTAATATGGATTATTTAGTCTTTGCACCAAAATCATGGTTTCGACGGCTCAATATTTGTAATTTTTCCTGATCAAAATTTTGTTAGGTAGGAAATAAACCATGTACCACAATGGTCATCTCCGGCCCTCGAAGAACCCGTAATGGGAACTGGACCATCACCGCCCTGTTTGAAGTACCGGGTATTCAGGAGAAGGCCAAAAATGTTCACTCTTCATGATTTAATGACAGTTGTCACAGCTTGTTCAAACTTGAAGACATTTGGTTGATATCATTGAATTGTACCAGCATTATGAACTTTGAAGAAATAGAATAACGCATTTATAGACTACCTCATGTCAATATTCACAACGCTTCCCAAACATATCATTTAACTAAATGTAAATGTTTGCATGTTAAGCAACTGTTTTGTAAAGGGTGTCAGTGCGAAAGAAATTTCAATAACAGTTTGAAATCGTACATGTGTTATTCATAACAGTCTAGGCAAGGGCCCGGTGTTGAAAAACAACAACCATAAAAGCTCCTGTTTTAAGATAATCAAAAAACTTGAGAGGACGGGCTTACCCCCACTTCCCTCACTTTTCCAGCAGCATTTGACACAACATATCACAACTAAATAGAATTCTAGACAAAATCGTCAAAAGGTCGAAAGTAACAATTGTAAACAATGACTTAAAACGTAAATTTCCTGGAAATGATAGGATGCTAACATCTATATCCACTACTGACGGGAAGGTACTAACTCCTTGTACCTGTTTCTGGTGCTATTTTGTCAGATCCCGGAAAAATACGCTAGAAGTCATTGTTTACAAATGTTACTTTCGTCCTTTTGACTATTTCGTCTATAATTGAACTCCCAAGAGCCAAGGTTAACAGCTGCATCACAAATTTTGTTTCTTTTGACTATTTTCTATTCTATATGATTTTGCGTCATCTAATGAGAACACTAATTTTCATAATATCATTTGGAATGACACATAGTATTTAGCATTTCAATACCAGCCCCTTCTCCTTTTGTAACGTTTTTTGTCATGACTCAATATGAAGCCTCCCTCCCAGTCCTCAAATACTAGGCATTTATGCCTTTCCCTTAAATTGTCAGCGGCTGATTTTACAAATCGACAAAGTGTTTTGTAAACAAAGAAACTCGTAGAATATCCAAAATTCTCGTGCGCGTTCCCCAATATTCTCAAAGGACTGCGAGTAAGATACTCAGAATCATGGAAACCACGGTTAGTGGTTAGTGATCTAGTCCCGAATTAAATGATTCTTGAGTGTGGGAAAAACATGAATATTGAGCCCTCTAACAAATGGTAACAGGGTGAAAATAAATTAATTCCATAATATGGGTTTCTCCCTGGCAGCCGGAATGCCACTGAGGCCAAGGTGGTCAGTGATCAATTCCAGTGACGACAGGGCAATAAACATGAAAAATCACGAAGGTTGTGCCGTCTTACTAATCGTATTGGAATAAACATTGATTTCTCGAAAAAAAACTGGGTGAAGGTGGGCACTAAGGACCATGTTGATCAATAAATTATTACCGAGCTCAAATTATCTTGACCATGAAGAATCACGAAGAAGAGATTTCAGTGATAACATAGTAATTTGTTTTGATAAAAACATTAAGGTTTTGATAAAAACATTTGTTTGAGGATTTCTTCCGTGGAAAGCCACCGATGAACCGTGGTCAATGGTTTATTTTCGACCTGAAACAAACTTGGTCATGAAAAGTCATGAATATTGAGCCGTGGAAACCACGATTTTGGTGCAAAAATTCAGTTGTAACCATTACTGGTTTATTTCCGACCTAACATAATCTTGAGCACAACAATAAAAATAACCCTTTTTTGAGTAGCAATGTCAAATTTAAGGGACGTAATCAAGAATCACACATGTAATCATAGGTAATCATCAAGTAATCATGAGTTAATCATGAGTAATCATAAGTAATCATCAGTAATCGCAATAATCTTTGTAATCACTGAGTAATCCTAGTAACTTTGGGTAGAGTGACAAGTAATCAATGCTGTTGGAAACCCCTTGGACACAACTACCCGAAGTTTATTGGGTCTGATCTGAATTATTTCAGTCACGGTCGAGAATCGTTTCGTCAGATCATTACTGATCTGATAAACATTTAGAGGTTTCGTTTTGGGCTGAAAGTATACAGCCCATGGACCAGCTGAATCATCTGGATAGGTTGGCGGCATGGATGAATCATCTTCCGACAAATCATCCATGTCGCACCCGTGGGAGCTTATGGCTCAACCACTGAGGCACTTACAAAAGCACACTATACAGTACAATTCAATACAATAGACAAGCTTAACACAAACGAAAACACAATACGAAAATGACCATACAATCTATTCAAGGGAGAAGGAGAAAAACAAAACACTTATCTTATATGTTATTGAGCTGCTGCTGCTGGGTGACGAACGCTCGTGGTCGCTTATACCGGGGAGGGGTGAAGCGCAACGAGTGTGATGCGGCGAACCGTTACTGCCGATGGAATCAAACGGATAGCCTCTATCACTAGAACGGCTGCTGGTGTGCGTGATCCCGCAGAGATGCTGATGTGCAAAATGGCTTGATGACTGCCAATTGCAATTGATTGCTTTTCAATATTGCACTAAGTAAAGCACAGGGTTTCTTCTACAGAGAAAAAAACTCGACCACAACCGCGATGGTTTTTATACCGAGAAAAAACTGATTTAAATTCAAATAAACAAGCTAAGAAAACCTTCGAAAATTACGAAGCGCAAAAGAGCAGCCTTTACCGTTTGCTTGTGCGGACTGGAATGGTATTGACATTGATTTGTTCTTCATGATTAGAGATACCATTTTCTGCTCCAGTTTTGGGTTGGAAGAACCGGGTTTTCTGCCTCATCGAAAGAATAGTGTTCCCCAAACTCATTAATGATGGTTTTAACACTCGCATGATGAATTCCAAACCGCTTCGCCAATTTTCGCATAGTAATACCCTTATCACTTAGCCATGTGTCCAAAACATTAATTTTCACTTCCTTTTCAATACGCGACATTTTGAAAACGCAGAATTTGAACCGCACAAACAAGTAAACAAAAGAAAACTGACAGTCAAACGCACAGCATGCAGTGTTCAGAGCATAAACAACCATCACAAATACATGCGTACAACGCAAATGTTATGGATAGCTTATATTCGATGCACTCCTTATGAGCCGGGACCAACGGCCTTACTTCCCTTCCAAAGGAAGACGTGACAAGATTTTTTCGCCTCACAAAAAACGACCGACGTCGACTGGGTTTGAACCCAGACACACTGGGGTGCCAGTAGCAGTCACGGCCGTTAATAGTATTTGAAAGGATTTATTATATTGCATATCGTGTCTGAAAACTGGGGATAGATTATTTTTTTAAATTGAATAAAACACATTTGAAAAGGGCGTAGGGCGTGAGCAGACCAAAAGTTATAACTTTCATTGTCCTAGAATCTATAAGAAAACAATTTTGCTGAAAAGTTTGATATAAAAAAGTTACAGCAAAATAGCTGATTTTTATAGGGACACCGTAGGCTACATAGGAAAAAATGCTCTAATTCGTTTTTATCAAAAGGTACAGAAAAAAATTATACCATCAAATTTGCTTGAATTATTTATTCTCCAATTTTTCCGAATAATGTATGCCTTTATTTCTGCAAATAAAAAAGTTACATTTTCGATTTCTCTGAAAATAAGGACCACCCTAGTTATCATTGACACCAAAAGAAGCGCGTTATTACTAGAAACAACTTTGTATAAAACAATTGTGCTCCAAAACTTCAAACTAAGGCTGTAAATGTGTCTTTCCAGCTGAATTCGCATTCTGGAGCACTGTGCGTTGGAATGCACAAATTTCATCAATGTATTAGAATGCATATATTTGATTAATTCGTATCAATGAATAAGCCCGGTTGATTCATTCAAATGACAAGATATATAGAATATGGTTTTAGCATAGAATTTAGGCTTTTTAGTACATTTGCTTTTCTCCGTGTACCATGCGACACTAATAACACTAAAGGGTCACCCACAATTGATACGTTGCGGATGCGTTGATGTAAATATAACAGAAACCTATGGAAAAACGTATCAATTGTGGGCCATAAGTGATGTCTTCAAGTTTCATCAATTTACTTATACATGCAAGCTTGCAAGGGTTGGACCTTGTATTCCATAGAATAAGAATGGAAGATAATCATCTACTCAAGTTAGCCGCTAGATACAAAAAAGGGTACAGAAAAATAGGAAGACCACCGTTTACTTGGCTTGATGTTATTCGACAAAATGTTGAAAGGTTCGCAGATCTGAGTTTGGAAGAATGAGAAGAGTTACCTATCAGAGAAAAGGTAACAAGCAAAATAGAAGAAATAGGGTATGTGTCCCTTAACTCAACCTATTATGCAACCAGCGATCACATTTTTCAGTATAACTCATAAAGTTTTTAAGCTGTAAGCGAGATTCAACTAGTTATACACTTGCAAAGATAAGTTTGATAAGACATTTGGTAGCGAGTATCACGAAAAGTTACACAACTATTTTTACAATGCCATAAACTTTCAAGGGTTGTGGATTTAATATCGGTCTTCCAGAATAGCTGAATGGCTATCAGTGCAATGCGATTTTGTGAGTAAACTTTATCAGGTCTTTTCGTGGATGCAACTTCGTCCCATTCGATTGATTTATTACTAAATGCAGTCTTTGTACGGTTTTATTTTCTAATTTTATGAATTAAGGCATTGTAAGCTGTACTGAATTTATTTAATACAACAGTTCACAACACAAACTAAAGTTAAACTGCCTCGAAATACTTAAGTGATGTTCAAATATGATTTATCAGCCATTCAATAATGAAAACATTATAACTCACTATACAATGATTTTGTCTCTTCGATTTGTGTTTAGATGAGCCACTTGAATATAAACAACCGCAAATTCATGCATTTCCACTTGAAATTTTACCAATAACAACGTTTCTACTATGTTATTGATACAACAGGCCATAGTTGGGAACATACAAAAAATATGTCCCCAACATTGGGTCTACGATTGTCTTGTAAAATCATTATTATTTTCGCTATGTGAACAGTTAGTTTGTAACGTGTAACTATTTTCTGCACGTCCAGACTGCATTACGTGCTTTATCGATTCAATTAAACAAATTTAGATCACTTGAAGATCGTGTAGATCATCGGTTCAGCTTAACCAGTGAAATCAAGATGCCCCAAAAGTTCAAGAAATCGTAAATTACTTAGAAGTGAACAACTATAAGTTGATTATTTAAACACAGAAGTGAACAACTATAAGTTGATTAATATTGTCTCAAATGCTTCGGACTACATCGGTCATCCTAATAGCAACATGATTTTGTTGATTATCGCTAAATTAATGACACATTTGGTACATAGGCCGAATGAAGGAGCTAGGCTAACATAACATCCCCTTACCCTATATAATATAGTGGAATCAGCGGATTCGGATGACTAGAAAGACTAGAAGTTATGCCTTTAGCATAGTTACATTTTGCAGCATTGTATCGGCTCATATTGGCTCAGAATGAATAAGAATAAATGCGAGAGTGGCAGAGATATTTTACTACAATGTTTAATGAAGAATGAGAAGGTAAGCCACAATATGTATATATGTTTTCATCTTCTTGTATGTCATCAAACTAATTAAAGTATGCCCTATTTTGTCGAATAGAGCTTCTCTTAAGCTACTGTTTTGAGATATTTTCCAGACAGCTTCTAAACACGTAATTTCGATTGAATGTTTTTTAAATTCCACTTGAAATCTTAATAATTTTATAGTTCCTATAGTCCCGAATTCGTTGATCAACACGCTTGAGTGTCCGGAATGTAAGTTAGAATAGTACCCTTACTAACACAAATTTTCATTCCTGAGGCATCTATGGAGATAGTATGGGTTCTCTTTATCTTCACTAGTAAAGGGCGATACGGTCAAAATTTGGTCAATATCAACTTGACGTATTTCTTTCAATTTTGCATTTAAAAAACCTGATCACCCCTCATTTTGAAGGTGTGTGTGTGTAGAATGTTGTTCCTATTTTGATTTTGGAATTCACTCTTCAGTTGTCAAAATGCCGTCCAAGCAAGAAGAGCAGCGTATCAAAATTTTGCTCGCGCATCGCGAAAATCCGAGCTACTCGCACGCAAAGTTGGCAAAATCGCTAAAAGTTGCCAAATCAACCGTTACAAATGTAATTAAAGTGTTTGGGGAACGTTTGTCGACAGCCAGGAAGTCTGGATCGGGGGAAATCGAAAACCGGAAGCCGCTGAGACGACAAAGAGAGTTGCCGGTAGTTTCAAGCGAAACCTAACCTATCTCTCCGAGATGCCGCAAAATAAGCTGGGTGTATCGTCTACAACCGTGCATCGAGCCAAAAAACGAGCCGGACTATCGACTTACAAGAAGGTAGTGACTCCAAATCGCGATGATAAACAAAATACGACGGCCAAAGCGCGATCCCGGAGGCTGTACACGACGATGCTGACGAAGTTTGACTGCGTGGTAATGGACGACGAAACCTACGTCAAAGCCGACTACAAGCAGCTTCCGGGACAGGAGTTTTATACGGCAAACGGAAGGGGAAAGGTAGCAGATATTTTCAAGCACACGAAACTGTCAAAGTTCGCAAAGAAATATCTGGTTTGGCAAGCCATCTGTACCTGTGGCTTGAAAAGCAGCATTTTCATAGCTTCCGGGACTGTCAACCAAGAAATTTACGTGAAAGAGTGTTTGAATAAACGTCTGCTGCCTTTCCTGAAGAAACACGGTTGTTCCGTACTGTTTTGGCCGGATTTGGCATCTTGCCATTACGGTAAAAAGGCCATGGAGTGGTACGCCGCCAACAACGTGCAGGTGGTTCCCAAGGACAAGAACCCTCCCAACACGCCAGAGCTCCGCCCAATTGAGAAATACTGGGCTATTGTCAAGCGGAACCTAAAGAAGACCAAAAAAACTGCTAAGGACGAGCAGCAGTTCAAGGCAAACTGGCTTTCTGCGGCGAAGAAGGTGGACAAGGTGGCTGTACAAAATCTGGTGGCAGGGGTCAAGCGTAAGGCCCGGCAATTCGGATTTGGAAAAGCGGAAGCCTAACTGAATATTTTTCCTGAATTTTATACTAATTGAACTTGAAAAAGAAATTTAATTTGATTTTTTTAATAAACGATTTCACCAATTTACACGCGTTTTCCCTTGATCAAATTTTGACTGTATCACCCTTCACAGGTTGTACTAGCATTTCTTTCCTTCCCCCGCGTTTGTAAGGACGTGGCAAGGTGAACAATAGTGTGTAAGCAGTTTATTATAATATACGGAAAAGTATTAGTCCTAAATACCTTTTCGCGACACTACATTGTAGATTACTCCTTAAAATTATTACTTAACATTATATAACTAACAATTTACTATTGTACAATCGCATATGCTATGCTAAGCTCTTTGGGTCGGACCTTGTATAAACGTCATTGATCACTGGCCACTTATTTTGTCGTCCCAGCGTCTCCGCTCCGATCAAGGCTTGCTGCCATTTTGACAAACGTTCACTGATAACTTAAATTGCGTTATACTTATGACAGACATACAACGCTGACAGTTATACGAACTGTCAAATAATTTAATCCAGTATAAGAAAACACGTACTAGACTAATAGCTTGCCCACGCTCAGAATGCGTTTGCGTGAAATTGACAGTTTTTCCAATGGTTTTCTGTCAGATTTACGTCAACGGAACGCAAACGTATCAATTGTGGTCAAGCCTTAATGCCTGGGACAGAAATGCAAGCACAGAGAACAGACATCCAGGCTCAAACATTTTTTTTCACAATATACTGTGTAAATTTTTAAAAGCAAACCGTTGGAAAATCAACGCCGCCTAGTTTAGGTTTCACCAAACTAAAATTGACAGACTATCAAATCTCATGGCGCGCAGGTCGCGCCATCAACATACGAATCACCAAAACTAACGGAAAGAAGCTGTAATTTTAAAATGGTAGTTACAGAAATTTACACACGGAGGGCACTCTAGCTTGGATGCCTGTTCTCTGTGATGCAACGTACAACGTTGTACGAACTGTCAAATACATGAATCCAGTACTCAAAAACAGGTTCTAGACTAAAGGAGTATAACGCTGTACGTTGTATTTCTGTCCTAGGCATTAGTGACAGTTGATTTGACTATTTATAACGATTCCAACAACTCAGCGTGCGAGTAGTTTTTGTCCTCCTATGAAGAGTATGGTGATCGCCTGAAAATCCAATTATCTTTCCAAGTCATGCATGGCCAAGTGTCATACCATTCGGCTCCGCTCGACGAGTTTGCAAAATGTTTTTTTTTATTGAGTTCTCATACTTTCCCCGGCTATCTGAATGCTTCTCTGGTTTAGGCTTTGTGGTTCTAATTCATTTTTCTTGCTCCGGTGTTGGTCGATAGTGTGCCGAGGTCATATCAGATATTATGGGTGTATGATTGTTTCCAGTTCACTTGCGCCCCGACGATTCGAACCGGTATATTCGCTTGAAGCTACTCGGAATAGTCCCCGGCGGTGGATTAACCCTACTCCGACGAAGAGTTTCCTGGATGTGCAAGATCTTCCGGGACCGATGCTACCCGTGGAGGTGCCGAGTTCAGTCCTGCGATTCCTGTGGAGAGAGACTGCCGGATCACTGACGCTCCGAGGACCATATGCTACTTCGTGAAATACTTGGGTTAGCTTGCGGCAGTGGCCCTAGCCAACTCCGACAATTAAATTTGTGTGGGTTTTCAATTACCGTAAGCTGGGAGAAGGTACACAGACAAAAATAATGAATTTTAACAGGCGCTTAAAATTTCCACTCGTGTAATTTCAAGCCAAAGGAAGCGTAAATAACGAAATTGTTTGCATTCTACATGCTAGATTAAAGCGTTATTAGGTTTAAATTTACATGAAATATCCTATTATTTTCTACAAATCTAGCATTATGTAACACAGAAAATTCAATGTTTCTTTTTATCTGTGTAGTTATTGGTAATATCAACTTGAATCGTGGTATAAGCTTTCTTATTCCATGTATTTTAGCAAAACAAAAAGACAAAAAATCTCATTATCATTTGCACTAGACAATTTTTCAATAAAACGCACTGATTTAGAATTCTGTAAAAGTGAAGGGAGAGGAACGTGCTCCGATGAAAATTCGAAATTCCTTGTTATGTGCTAGTCTGATATAATACATTTAGCGCACAGATTTCAATTTTCTACGGTGTCCTACATGACGCTAGTTTATTTAAACAAAAAGTGATAAAAGAGATCCGGAAAAATAATGTATGGGCTTTTTTCGAAGCCCGCAGATCTTGAAACAAACCTTTAAAACATGCCATTTCATTTGATGTACTGCTTAGTCAACCATTGAACTTTTTGTTTTATCATGCAACCTTTTTAAATGTTTGATTTAGGAATACAACCCACCAAACCTTGGGTTCAGGTAATCTGCCGTTGGCCCCCATCGAACCATCTCCATTGCGATGTTTTTTTTTACGTTGTTGCAGTACTATAACCCACGCCGTGGGTCGTCCATGTTTATCATAAATCATTTGCGTTAAAAAAATGCAATAAAAACCTTACTTTCCTTTTTATTGTTCAACTATATATTTTTTATTACACTTTCTCACCGTAATTTCTCTCAAATCGACAGCAAGGAGCTAGAATTTGTCGCCTGGAAGTGTGTTTGTTTATCCTTTTCAAGCGGGGAATGACGCAAAAGTAAAATTGTATGCTCTTGTTTGTTTTAACTGCCTTGTCCTTCCAGTTGAGTGTTCGGTGCCGTCGCCGTGATCTTGTCCAGCCGATTAGAGCGTGCTGGATTTCTCCAAGAATGACCGGTCCGAGCAGTAGTTGGAGTTTGGTAATTTGGTCTGTCCGAAATTTGTATTTTTATTAGCGATCAGATATGCAATCACTATCGGCCGAGCTTTGCTCAACCAACAGCATCTCTTTTTTTTTATGGGAGCTTGGTTTTATTTACAACACGCACAATCCTTCATCAGGCCTGGTGAGGTGACGAAATGGATACATTTTCTTCACAAAATTCGTCTTTTACGGCGTTTCTAGGAAGAATCGTAAAAACCGGTAGCAGTCAGTTATAACATGGTCGGGTTTATTGGGATATTTTTTCTCTTATCGAAGATCACAAATTGGCTTAACTTAAAGTTTGTACCGAAGGCATAGAGCCATCTAGCGTTCAATAGTCGATTGAGTGATTGAGACTTTCTTATTGGACAGCATCGAACTTCAAAAGGAAATCCACATCAAAGGGCAGAACATGGATCGCTTTGATGTTGAATCAGCAAGTTTCCTTTCATCCTGTAAAAGTCCTTTTGCCTGGGATGCACATTGTGTGGCTTTCACCAACCCGCAGTCTCCAAAGCCATCGCATGGCACAACACGTTTATATTTGTATTTCTATTATATGTGCCTTAAACTAACGAGCTGATAACATGTAAAACATGTTTGCACATTATGTTATCTGATTAATATGTGGTTCGTTTCTTTTTCGCCTTCTGGCTGCGAAGTTTTTCCCTGGTGTGTGGCTTCTACATTCGTTCCTCTTAGAGGTATACTTTTTTTTTGTCGCAGATACCTTCCTTTACTTGATGCACATCGAAACCGAACGAACCGAATGGGAAACTGAAAATGCACCTCGCCGCATCGCGTCATACATGGAAGGTGATCGCTGGTATTCCGGAATCCTTCGTCGCCCAGTCCTCCTCGGATGTGTCGTACGAGTGCTCCACTTACGGCGACGGCAAAGAAGGTACACGCTAATGGCTCTCGCTACGATGGTGCCTTATTCAGAGGGCATGTGTGTTTATTTACACACACGGAACAGATTGCACCGGGAAGAGCTATGCAATTTCTGTGTATATCGCTTCGTGGCATCATCTTTCGGGTGGCGCGCAGAAAGCAACTAATAGATATGGTTGGGCTGAACGTTGCAGATCTGGCAACAGACATAGGCGAGTGCTATACTTATGCACGGATTCCCCGTTGGGTCAAATTGAATGTTAAGGCTTAAGAGAGTTTTGGTGTGAAGAAACACGGTTATGATTGTGTTTCAATTACTTATTAATGACTTTGCAATCATGGTTTGGTATCTGGTGCGACAGAAAAAAAGAGTAGAGTTTTTTCGAAAGTTAAACCCTTTGAGAACGACAGATGAGTATGAGTCAGTTTATTACTTTTGGGACTAGGATGGTAATAATTGTCTTGAAATACTATAACTATAAGACACTCTCACTATAAGACCTTTCTGAAATTGGAAGTTAAAGGTTTAAAATAAACGAATGCTGTTAATTCTAAAGAACAATAACCGTTATCATACTCAGAACCAGGGCGCAGCATCATGTTGAAACGCTTTTATCAACTTTTCTATGTAGTGATTTTCTGGATGTAAGAGAGCATACAGTGACTCAGTTTCGTATTTGTACACCATCAATGATTTTAAATATTACAGTCTCACAAATCAATTTTATGTTATATTTTCTAGATGATGTGTGTATGTAGTAAAGGGTGTTCCGATCAAAATTAGGTCAAATAGTTATGTGTGTGAGTCGATTTAAGTTTTATTAAATAAGTCTAATTATTTTTCTTTTTCAAGTTCAGTTAATACAGAATACAGGAGAAATATTCAGCCAAGCGTTAATTTTACCGGATGCGAATTGCCGGGTCTTTCATTTAACACCTGCCATAAGATTTTGTACAGCCTCCTTGTTCATTTTATTCGTCGCAGAACGCCAGTTCTCGCTCACAACAGCTTTTTGAGTCTTCTCAAGGTTCCACTTGACGATGGCCTAATATTATTCGATTGGGCGGAGCTCTGGCGTGTTGGGAGGGTTCTTGTCCTTGGGCACCACTTGAACGTTGTTGGCAGCATACCACGTCATGGCCTTTTTCCGTAATGGAAAGATGCCAAATTCGGCCAAAATATAACGGAACAGTTTTGTCGCTTCAAAAAAGGCAGTAGACGTTTTTGTAGGCATTCGCTCAGATAAATTTCCTGGTCGACGGTCCCGGTCGCAATGTAAACGTTACAGGTACAGATGGCCTGCCACACCAGATATTTCTTCGCCAACTTTGACAGTTCAATACGCTTGAAAATATCTGCCACCTTTCCCCGTCTGTTTGCCGTATAAAACTTCTATCCAAGAAACTGTTTAAAGTCGGCCTCGACGTAAGTTTCATCGCCCTGTATCACGCAATCAAACTTTGTCAGCATCGTCGTGTACAACTTTCACGATCGTGCTTTGGCCGACGTGTTTCGTTTATCATCGCGATTTGGAGTCACCACTTTCTTGTAAGTCGACAGTCCAGCTCGTTTTTCCGCTGTTAAAGGCGCCACTCTCAGCTTTTTTTCGGCATCTCGTACGGAGAGACACGAGTCACGACTTCTTTACAACAAAGTTCTTATATTCTTGTCAACAAAGATGTTTCTGGTGTTACTTGGGTATAACTCAAGTTGTATATGCATATCTGTTAATCATATCATATTTTTTCCATTCTCATTTAATTTATAATTCCAGCACGCTTTGGGATCATCTTGGCATTCCAACACCATCAAACCGGGCTCTTCGACCACTCCAATTGCTATCTTTGAAATGTATCTAGAACGGTATAAAGAAGAACTTTAACGACATGTCTTATAAAATAATGTCTTGCATTGAAATTTGATATTTGAAATGATCTATTCTATTCTGAGCTTTTCCAAGACTAATAGGATGTTATTGTGTATCTAATTTTGTTTTTTTTTTGTTTTAGTAACAAAACAGTGGATGTTAGATACATTTTGTACACACTCATATTATCAAAGGTGATAATTTAGCTCGCCTCTCCGCAGTGCACCTTGGAAACTTTAAGCTCCCCTTAACGGCTAAACAAACTACGGAGGGAGCATTATAGGGCGCATTGGGGTGGATCTCTCCCTCAGTACTACCGGGTCACACCGAGTAGGAAAAGGCGAGGTTCTAGCGGCACAGGTTGTCTCCGTCCCATTTAAACCTTGGAAGTCCTCCAGTACGTTCCATTCTCCACCGCCCGACCTCGCCACTCAGGTGGGAGTAGGCTCAGATGTCCCTATACCTGACTTACTCTGATCAGGCTCTGAACACGGGATCACTATAGCGTCTACTCCACGTGGACTTGGATAGAGGTTGGAAGGGGAACCAACAGAATTAAGGGTTATACCTCAGGAACAAGCAAACCGCAGGAGAAAGCGAATCCGTTCGCTAAAGGGGCTGGGATCTGGCTTGTCCGACACTTGCGGTGCCATAAGCTGGGCGTTTCCTAGATGGGCCAACACTCATCCGTGCCTTGGTTAGAATGCGAGAAACTCTTCCTAAGATAGTGGAGGCGGCATCGCGCAACAACATTGTTAAGGACCTGAAACTCAGCCTCCTCAGGCTACGCATGACAGTGCAAGCTGCATGCAAGGAGAGGAAACAGCTGGATGCCAAGCTCCTAATCAAGCAAAATTCCAAAGAGTTGGCACGGCTAGCAGCCACGGAGAGTGGGGTAGGGACCTCCAAGCGGGCTAAGCAGTCCTTGAGCGAACGGCCCATCCTCGCGACCAGCTCCAGCTAAAGATAGAGGACCCGGCGCTGAGCCCAGCGCCAAAGGTGTGAGGTCGAGCTCGAGAGTAATCTCAAGAGCTCTCAGAGCTGTCTCAATAATTAGCACGGAAGCAGACACTAGTGCTGAGAAGGGGCCGAGGGATGACCTTAAGCGTGGCAGGAATAGCCACTGGATCAAGGTCCGAAAAAGGTAAATAAAACCATAAAAAAATTGAAAAGTAAATGGTGGCCCGCAAGCGTAATCGCGGAGATGCTCTCATTGTCAAGACCGATGCGTCGAAGAGCTTCGAGGTCTTGAAAGCGATGCGTGGTCCATCCCAGTTGTCGACCCGTCGGCAACTGGGTCGCGGACAGGTCCAATATGGCGGAATTATGGACGACGGGCAAGTACCCGGTTCAGGAGGTTGTGTCTACCACAATCGAAGACTTCGCGGTTGTAGAAGTGAATGGAGTGTTCTTCTGCAGCTGCTACGGACCGCCAAGATGGTCGATCGAACAGTTTTTCAATATGCTCGATCGGATGGCACCTTAGCATGAACCCGTTGGAAATAGCGAGGGACTGCAACGCGTGGGCGTTCGAGTGGGGGAGGCGCCTTACCAATCTCAGGAGCCAGATTCTTCTGGAGGCCTTGGATAGGCTCAATGATGACCTAGTCTGCGTAGGTACGAAGAGTACCTACCACAGAAACGGAACGGAATTGATAATCACTGTAACCTTATAATAATTGGAGGGAGGATGATGGTTACACCCATAGCGACCACTTGGCGTTTCGTTATTGTATCGTCCATAATACAAGGCAGCGTGCGGAAGGAGGAACATCCACTTCATTCGCCCACAGATGGAGGACGTCCTAATTTGATGTAGAGAAATTTAAAGAGGCGATTGAGAGGGAACGAATCTTACGGCGAACGCCTCGTTATGACACTTACACGAGCGCATCGACCAGGCCGAGGGAAGTCAAACCGAGGAATGCAAGATCACCGGGGTATTACTCCGTCCAGTCGATCACCGACCTCCGAAGAATATGCCTCCGCACAAGACGGAGGATGCAAAGAGCACGGTCAGACGCCAATAGAATCGACCGTAGAGGGGCGCTAGTCATCGCGAAGGTCACGCTTAAGAGAAAGATAAAGGCCAACAAGTGAGCCTGCTTTGATAGCCTGTGTCAGAAGGCTTATGCAAACCCATGGGGTGACGCCTATCGGGCAGTAATAGACAAACCAAGAGGGACGGCGGATTCATCCGAGTAATCGCCAGAGTTGCTGCAGATGATCGTTGGGGGACTCTCTCCTAATCACGACCCGAGTCCATGACCCCTCACTGCCTTAGATTTGTCCCATGACCAGTGCTCCATTATCCCAGACCTTCACGCTGTCATATCGATGGAAGAGTGGGCGGCTCAGCCGAACACCTGTGACCACGTGGGCATTGATAACGGCACAACGGGGGCCGGCGACGAGACGACGGTGACGAACAAGTCGCTAAATGTGAACAAAGCGCCAGGACCGGATGGTATTCCGAACCTGGCCATCAAGCCGGCTATCTTGCTGGCTTCCGAAATGCTCAGGGTGGTGATGCAAAAGTGTCTGAACAAGGGCGTCTTCCCAGACGCCTGGATACAGCGGGTAAGGTGCTTGAGAGGGTAATCCTCAACAGGGGAGATTGGTAGGTGACACGGTAAAGTGAAGTTCCACTTAACGCAGATTTTGTCGGGCCACGGCTGCTTGAGACAATATCTGCACAAATTGGGCATGCACAGTCTTCCGTATGCACCGATTGTGAGGGAGTTAAGAAATTGTTGTGCACTCCTAGGGTTGCATGACGATAAGAAGGATATTTCCAGTTTTCAAACCACAAATTTAATTCTATAAGCGCTAAATAATTCATGAATTTCCTGAAAATTTACGGAATTCAATTAGGTTAAAAGAATGCCAATTTATTTGTTTCACATTTTAATTATTTTTTTATATTTCATTGAGGCGATTGGAAGAAATCACAGTTTTTCCAAAAAGCCAATTTATCTTCGCAATGACTACTGTAAAATATTTGGTCATTTGGTGGCATCCCTAAATGCCAGTTTTTAAACGGCAAACTGCATTTACTGGAGGCAAGTCGGTTTTAAAATGCTTTTTCAACTGACCATAATAAGATTACATGAAAGAATCCTAAAAAGGCATTTTAAAACAGCGAGTTCATAAAGTCGAAATAAAACCTTTGATAGGAGTAAAAGAAATTTGAGAAAACAAGATTTTAAGATATCGTTGTAAACAAGCAGTGTAGGTTCTCATGAACTTGACTGAAATATGAAACCTGTTGGCACCTCTTGGTGCCATAATATAACCAAATTGATTTCTAATGGCTTTCATAAAACTTTAATAAAACTTTAGGACACTGGCAATGTTATTTGGGATACTTTGTGAGGTCGATGTGAACGGAGCTACGGAAGTTCTCTGGATAGAATCACGTTCCGTCGAAATCATTGGAGTTGATATTCAACAAACAATCCTAACTTACGCTGATGGACTTTAATAGCTGGTTCAAGCAGCCATGGTTTGAGCATTTACATAATTGATTGTTTTTTAGCAATTTTTTAAAATAAAATAGACATGAATAACTGAATTATCTGATTGTTTGAGTTTTATTTGATAATTCACTCCTCAAACATATTGTAAAACATTTTCCACAAATTTAAAAAAAAAATGACTTTGATAAAGTCTAAGTAGACTTTTAAAAAGAGGCTGTTGGAAAAAGTCTACTAAGCTTTTCGAGGGGGGAAGGGGATTTGAAAGCGTCAAATTTCGGTCTACGTGGTTTATGAACAGTCTAAAGCTCGATTCAAAGTAAATCTGGACGCACGGCTTAATACACCATCGCGTCCCCTGCGAAACGTTTGACAGGCATTTGTTGATGTTTCATTGACGAAAAAATGGGTGAAAAGTTTTTCTCGATTGATCGACATATCTCGAAATTACGGATCATAGAACTTGAGAAAAGAAGATTGATTATGCACAGACATCTAAAGAATCTTTCATGGTCTGCCTCAAAAATAGCCTAAGTGATAAAATTCCCAAAGTCAATGGTGTGTCTTGTAATGAAACGTTACAAGGATACTCTGAGTGTGGATAGAGCACAGTGCATCTGTCATAAAAGTGGCACTAGGGACAAAAAGCTGAGTAGAAAGGTGTTGGGTACGTGAAAAGCAACCCAGATGTTTCCATACGAGATTTGGCAAAGAAATACGATTCCAACTTTTACACCGTGCGTAACATCCTTTCAAGAGAAGGATAGTAGTCTTTTTGTGCCTGTAAACATCCGAATCGATCACCGAAACAAGATTTAGTAGCTAAACAGCGAACACGATAACTATTCGAATGAGTTTTGACGAAATTTGATGGCTGTATTTTAACGGATGACGAAACATATGTCAAAATGGATTATAAACAAATCTCAGGACGAAAATTTTACCTGACAACTGGTCGTGGGGATGTCCCTTTCAGGTATAAATTTGTTTTTGCTGAAAAGTATGCTCGGAAACTAATAATTTGGCAAGGAACCTGCAGTTGTGACAGCGAATGGATAGTCCTGAAGAAAATGAATGCATTTTTTTGGCTTAGGAAGTACTAGCACACCGGTCCCAAGCTCGGTCCCAAGCTTAATGATTCGCCCCTAATAACGTGACTCTCACCAACACACCCTCAAGTATTCTGTCAAAATAACATAGCGAATCAAAACAATGCCAAAGATACTAGTACCGAAAGGTACTGAAAAGCGCAAGAGTATATAGCAAGGTGCGCTCTGCAAGGTGTAGGTCGGAACTAGGGGTTCTACAACATTGAACCAATTTCAAATCGCTAGTTGCATATTGATTGTTGGTTGGGGCCTTAAAACTAAGGCTTTCATCACTTCTCACCAGTGTGTCAAATATTCCATAAAACATACGATAATTATGACGAGGGCTACACCCGTTATTCTTTCACTCTGCAACAATGATATGTTGTAACTTGAATGTATTAAAACAAAACACGAAAGAAAACTACAAAATGTTGTATCGATGATAGGAAAGAGACAAGTTGCTTTGAAAAAATGTTGTGACTCGCACACAGGTTGCAATGTCCTTGTTTTCATGTAACCGCGATAAAAAACGTTTTGTCATTATTGCAACACACTACCGATAGCAACATTGCTTTATCAACAACATGAACAAAAGGGACAATCAGTTGTTGCTGTCAAACAAATAACTGATCTGAGCAATTCGACAAAAATTTTTCACTAGGGCCCAACTGACAGAATAGGAGGCTAACATGGGTAGTTTTTATGCCACGAGAAATTTACGGAAGAAGTCATTGTTTACGTTTTTCAGTTAGGCCCTTATAAAAATTTGTGTCGAACTTTAAAATTTGTTGTGGATAAACTTTACCCAGCCTGTAGACTATTGCGTGGAAAAAGCTAACCTCTCTTTCGACCATGAGAGTATAAGAGATAGCAAATACCGTCGTTTTCCCCGTTCTATTTTTTCACACACGAATTTTTGAACACAAGGGCACCAGTATCTGTCAAATCTGAGGTGTGACGTCACTGTGATTTCGACCATATAAAATCCCACACTGAACAAAAACGAACACTATCTTCGGAAAACTTGTTGAAAATTGCCAGCACTATTAGGGAACTATTAAAAATATATGCGTTAAGCCTGAGTTTAAACCTATACCATCCTTGGCATGAAAAAGTTCCTAACTACAGTTGTAACTATAGCTTTTTAGATCATGTATGGCTACGATATCTTTTCAACCGTATTCATTTAGTCTTCTGGAAGATCAATTTCAGAACTAAGGATCTTTAGTTGAAACTGTAGTTTTTTCGGCAATACAAAGTTAGGGAACGTCCATTAATTACGTCACGCAAAAAGTGACTTTATTTAACCCCTCCTGGTCACGTTTTTTGTGTGGACCTTAAATTTTTTTCTGTATGGATCGTCACGTTTTCCCGAACCCCCCCTCCCACCTACCACTTTACATAATTAATGGACCTTCCCTTACGACATGTGTTCAATTATGAACACTGAATTTTTTGAAAGGGCAGCAGACATTTTGAGAAAATCTGGGATATTCTAGGTCATCCAAACTATTTTTGAGTTCATAACTTAGGATCTACAGTTGTTATAGTAGTTTTTTTAGATATCCAAATTTGCGATGTATAATCAATAAAGTTATTTGAATCTTTTGAAAGGTCAACCGGCACTATGAGATCATTAGGGATGTTTGGGATGATTTAAACTTAGGATATACAATTGTAACGGTAGCTTTTATGACATGCATTCAAACATGTTCATTGAGTCCTCTGGAAAACACAGACATAGGATAATCTGGGATGTTCTTGGTCATCCAAACAGCTCTGGAGCTCAAAACTTGAGATGTACAGTTGTAACTATAGTTTTTAGGCTAGACAAGTTTACGATATGCATTGAACCATGTTCAATGGATCTTTTGGAAGGCTAATCGACATTATGATAAAATCTGGGATGTTCTGGGTCATACCAGACTGTTCATTAGTTCATAACTTAGGATCTACAATTGAAACTGTAGCTTTTTCTGATGTCCAAGGTGTTCTGATGTATGATATGTATTTAACTATGTTTCTTGAATCTTATGGAAGAGCAACCTACGTTATGAGATAATCTGGAATGTTCATTATCATCAAACCTGTCCCGAAGCACTGAACTTAGGATCTATAATTGTACCTGTGGCTTTTTGGATTATACATAGTTGCGATTTGTTTTCAACTATGTCTGCCTGGAGTCTTCTGGAAGGTCAGCAGATATTATGAAATGATCTAGGATGTTCTACATTAGCCATTCGGTTCTGGAGCTAAACTATGAGGATCTGAAATTTCAACTGTAGCTTTTCATGGTACACAAATTTACGATATGTATTCAACCATGCTCACTGGATCTTCGGGTAGGGTTCTATGTCATCCAAACTATTATGCAGTTCAGAACTTCAATTTATAATTGGTCGGGGTTCTGCCAGATTGCACCAAGCGACAAATGTGTCTTTCCTCGTAACTGATCCGATACAGTCCTCACCGAATATTTTTTTCGGTGGATTATGGAAATGGTTCACTTAAATTGATTATTGGGTTCAAACTTCATGAACCACTGATCTGGCTAAATTTAAAAGTTCTGATTGTATATGTCGGACAAAACTGATGATTTTCGATAGGCGCTTGGTGCGATTTGGCAGAACTCCGACCAATTGTGACTGTAACTTTTTCAGCTGCAAGGCCAATTTGGAATGACCTAGATTATCCCATAATATGTTTTGACTTTCCAGAAGGTTCAATGTACATGGTTGAGTACATACCACAACTTTTGTACAGTCGAAAATCTATAGATACAATGGTAGATTCTTGGTTTTTAACTCAAGAAAAGTATGGATGACCTAGAACACCTCAGATTATCTCATATTGTCGGTTGAAGTCCCAAAATATTCGATAACCATAGTGGAATACTACAGACCGTAACTTTGTGAATCGAAAAAATACAATTAGGAAAGGTCCATTAATTATGTGACGCAGTAAGGGTGGAGGGGGAGGGGGGGTTGAGAAAACGTGACGATCCATAAAAAAAATTTTGAAGGTCCATACAAAAAAACGTGAAAAGGGGGGGGGGGGGGGGTTTTGTAAAAAGTCAATTTTTGCGTGACGTAATTAATGGACGTTCCCTTACAACTTTTGCTACTGGTTTGACATTCTCACAGTCACCACTTATTCACCTTTAGTGCGTTTTATTTACCTCGAGAGGCGATTTGATCTTCGGGAATCTACTTTCCCAGCTTCAACACATTGTAATACTCCGGGTGAGAGTTCTTGATGTGTCGCAAACACAACTCATCAGATCCCCGTTGCCGGAACGCAGTCCGTTTCGCACTTTTTTGGACACATTTTCTTTGTCCTCTTTAAATGATGACATTTGTTCCAAACAACACACCGTAACAAAATGCACAGAGAAACTGCCACAAATGTACAGAGAAAATCATATTAAAACTCGAACTTATTTATCGCTCGAATATCGACAGTACATCACTAGTCGGGATTGCAAAAGCTTTGATGAAACGTACGCAATAAGTAGAGGAACGTCGCTAGAAACGGACATGGTTGAAAAGATCAACAATATCTGCTGCAAATCAAATCATATTTTAGGAATCTAAATCTCTATCAACTATCCCCTATCCCTCAAAATTTTCGTTAGGTCGAGATTAAAAAATTCAAATCATGACATAAAAACACATTTTCTTTCAAAACAACTAGCTCAACCACACGTTCGAGCACCACCAACAGATGATACAATTATCACCTCCTGATGCAGTGCGTATACGTAAACAAGCTAGAAATTCTCGAAAAAATATGTTTGAAGTCAGGTTTCGAGGAGAATGATGCAGATATTTTTCAGACGTAGACGGCCACTTAAAGGGCGAACACGAAATTATTGCGACACCGAAAATGTCATGCCAATTTTCTTATACTAAACCAAACTTCTTATACTAATTCAAACCAAAATTTTGGGGTAGTTTTATACATATATTTACTTCAAAAATCAAAAGAAAAGTTAATCGATGGAGCCTTGAGTGTAAAATTGAACGCATTTTCACTTGATGCCCTCCATCAAAGTCTTTACAGTGTCATCCGGTACCAGTTTCTCAGGTTTTTTCAATTTTCTCAACATGTCCTTCTCGTCTTTCACTGTCTTTTGGCTCTTCCGAAGTTCCCGCTTCATCATTGCCCAGTACTGTTCCACCGGCCGCAGCTCCGGACAGTTTGGCGGATTCATGTCCTTTGGAACAAAATGGACAGAATTGGCCTCAAACCACTCCAGGACACTTTTAGAATAGTGGCATGATGCCAAATCTGGCCAAAATAGCGGAGCTTTGTCGTGCTGCTGCAAGAACGGCAAAAACCGCTTCTCGAGGCACTCAGATTTGTAGATCTCGCCATTTACTGTGCCCTTTGTCACGAAAGGCTCACTCCTCAGTCCGCAAGAGCAGATGGCCTGCCAAATGAGATATTTGGAGGCGAAAGTATCGAAATTTTCTTCTTCTTAAATTTGTCGTCCACATAGAACTTGTTCTTGCCGGTGAAAAACTCCAACCCCGGAATTTGCTTAAAATCGGCTTCTATATACGTTTCGTCGTCCATCACACAGCAGCCATATTTTGTCAGCATCTTCTCGTAGAGCTTCCGTGCCCGAGTTTTAGCCGTCGATTGTTGCCGCTCATCGCGGTTTGGGAAGTTCTGTACCTTGTATGTATGTAGTCCAGCTCTCTTCTTTGCATTCTGGACGTAGCTCTGCGACATGCCGATCTTTTTAGCCAAATCACGGCTTGAGACGTTGGGATTTGCTTTAATCATCCACTTCACCTTTCCTTCCGTCTTTTTGTTCTCCGGTCCCGGTTTTCTTCCAGCTCCTTTGCCGTGGTCCAACGTCAGCCGCTCCTCGAACCGCTTCAACACTCTGGAGACGGTTGAATGGTGAATGTTCAACATTTTTCCCAACTGCCGGTGCGACAGGTCAGGAAATTCCAGGTGTTTGGAAAGAATTTATTCTCTCGACTCGCGTTGGTTCACCTCCATTTTCGTTGAATCGAAAAACACGACTTTGCATGTAAACAATACACATCAATGAGAAAGTGTGCAAAATTTGGTTGATTTTTACCAAATGGTAAAAAAGTTATGCCCTGTTGAATGTGTCGCAATAATTTCGTGTTCGCCCTTTATATCGATTCAAAATTTAGTCAAAATTCGACATAGAAGATCAAAAACTGGGGTTACTCATAGACTGAGGCAGCATATGGATAAATGTCACTCAGTCACTTCCAGCCTGTCATTACAGGCAAGTATGATTTTAACAGCCATTATTCGCCACCTGATGAAGCTATTCCCCTTAGACAATCAACGACGAATCATCAATTTTATGAGAATCGACAACTACCGGGATGCAAGCCTGTTAGCCGTAAGGAAGCCCCAAGTCCCCTCACCACAGTCGAGCATTTCCTGCCAGCGGTCAACAGTCATCCCGGACCTGTGTGTGAGGACGGAGGAGGGGTCTTCCAAACACCAAATGCAGGCAAGTATACATCCGATTTGAATAATTCGCTCCCTGAATCGTCTGCTGGTCCTAGGTTCTCTACGCCTGCTCATTCCACAATATCCGGCAGAGTTACGGGGCTCTCTATCTACTACCAAAATGTACGGGGGCTGCGCACAAAACTGGACGACTTCTACACTGCGGCGAACGAGTCTTCGTTTGAGATATTGGTTCTCACAGAAACCTGGCTGGACGACGCTATCGAATCCCGCATGCTGTTTGACGAGAGCTACACGGTCTACCGATGTGACCGTAATCCACTTACCAGCAACAAGAAACGTTCCGGAGGTGTATTAATTGCTGTGCATAACAGTTTATCATCGTCGACACTGGAGGTAAATGATCATACTATTGAACATGTTTGGGTCACTATTAAGCTCAGCCAATACTCGCTTATTGTCGGTGGTATCTACATACCTCCAGATATGGCGAGTGATCATTTGATTTTACGCCGTCATGCTGCTTGTGTGGAGGAAATTTCGATGGCCACTGCGGACGGTGACAAACTCGCTATATTAGGGGACTTCAATCTACCTAGTTTACGATGGACACGATTTGATGGGCCGTTTTGTATTGTTGAACGTTCTAATTCAACTTTATCTCGATCATGTACTACCTTGTTGGATTGCATGTATTCGAACGGCTTAGAACAAGTCAACGATATCAAGAATCATGCAGGAAACACGCTTGACCTTGTTCTTGTTAATGATTCGTTTGGGAGACAATTTGAGCTCGAAGAAGCTGTCGAACCACTAATTTCCGTTGATCCGCCTCATCCTCCCAATATTTTGATCGTTCAAAGCGATATTGAAACATGTAGTGCCAACAGCAGATATGATCTTGCTGCCTTTGACTTCAAAAATGCTAACTATGATGTCATGAGCCAACGATTGATGGAAATCGATTGGTTTACTGTCTGTATCTGCACTGAGGTCGATGATTGTGTAAGCAAATTTTCGAAGATTCTTCATCAAGTTTTCAACGGTTGTGTGCCTCTACAACGTCCGCCGTTGAAACCTCCATGGTCGAGTCGTGAATTTCGAGCTTGTAAAACGGAACGAAATACTGCTCGTCGAACATATCATTCTCATCGATCATCTCTAAACAAGTTCTCCTATAAACGCTGTAGCCAACGATATAAACGACTAAACAACTGGCTCTATCGACGTTACGCAAGAAAAACTGAGCGTGATATGAAGCGAAAACCTAAACGATTTTGGAACTTTGTAAACTCCAAGCGTAAAGATAGCGGATTGCCTTCTGTAATGCACTTGGATCATCGCTCGGCGAATACACAGGAAGAAAAATCCTCCTTGCTGGCTGAATTTTTTTCAATCAGTCTTCGAGGGACCCGCGAGAAGACTGCAATACTTCAGATGCGCTGAGGTACGTACCGCGTGATGTCATTGATGCTGATACATTCCACTGTATCTGTAGACAATTTGACCAAGGCACTGTCTAAACTGAAAACGTCGTACCAACCTGGACCGGATGGAGTTCCTGCCTGTGTTCTGAAAAAATGCTCTTCGAGTCTGATTGTTCCTCTACTGTACATCTTCAACTTGTCAATGCAGCAATGCATTTTCCAACTCTCTGGAAGGCTTCTTTCATGTTCCCGGTTCATAAAAAGATGCGAAGAATAATGTAAGGCACTACCGAGGGATTACGTCCTTATGCGCGTGTTCTAAATTACTGGAAATAGTTGTATCTAACTACATGTGTTCTCGTGTGAAACAATACATCAGCCCTAAGCAGCATGGATTCTTTCCTGGACGAAGCGTAACAACTAATCTCGTGGAATTTTCATCGTTATGTATACAAAACGTTGGACGTGGGATGCAGATTGATGCCGTTTACACCGATTTGAAAGCAGCATTTGATCGAGTTAGTCACGCGATTCTATTAGCGAAACTTGAAAAGCTTGGAGCTTCCGCTCAGCTCGTTGCATGGCTTAGGTCTTACCTGTGTGGTAGAAAACTGGCAGTTAAAATTGGCTCTGCTGTCTCTGACTGGTTCACTAACGGCTCTGGCGTCCCACAGGAAGCAACTTGGGTCCGTTGCTATTCTCGCTTTTCTTCAATGATGTCGCCTTGCACCTTGGTGAAGATTTCTGCATACTATATGCCGATGATATGAAAATATACATGATTGTTGAAAATGTTTCGGACTGTATCGAATTGCAAAATCTTCTTAATCGGCTAAGCGCCTGGTGTCGTGCTCAGTGTCCCGAAATGTTCAGTAATTAGTTTTCAACGAAAAAAACGACCTCTCATTTACGAATATGTTATTGGCGATGAAACACTTGCACGGGTGGATTCTGTACGGGATCTCGGAGTCATTTTGGACAAGGAGCTTACATTCAAGGAACACTACGAGGAAATCATCAAGAAAGCGCGTCGTCAACTAGGTTTTGTATCCAAAATTACAAAAGAGTTCCGTGATCCGTATACGCTTAAATCGCTGTATGTTTCATTGGTTCGACCCATATTGAAACGTCATCTGTTGTGTGGGACCCTTACCATATAACAGTAGTCGATCGAATTGAAGCTGTACAACGGAAGTTCATTAGATTCGCCTTACGCTTCCTTCCGTGGAATGACCCACTGAATCTGCCACCGTACGAAGCCAGATGCCAGCTGCTGGGCTTGAGTACATTGGAGCACCGTAGAAAACTGCTAAAGCTGTGTTCGTCTTCAAAATGTTGGCTGGTGAATTTGACGCTCCGAATCTACTGGCTATGTTGGACGTGAACGTACCTGGGTACACACTTCGTTCTAGCGATTTTTTCGCTTGCCTCGACGCTACTACGAGTATGATCAGAACGAGCCAATTCGGTCAATGATGAACGTATTTAACCATCGGTATCCTGACTTTGATTTTAATATTAGTGTTGACGTGTTTAGAACTAGAATATAGATTCATTAAGACTATCAAATATTGTCAGATGAATAAAATAAATAAATAAATAAAATACCTATATTTACTCAAATATTAAACAATTTCACGCAGTTCATGCGTAACTCAACTTTCCTCACTGTTGAATTGAACTCGACTCAATTTTGAATCAATATCAGTAGCCGTGTACATAAAACAAGGTAGGAAAAGAAAGAGGGATAAAACCAAACACTGTCTCTTTTCAGTAGATGTAACATGTGACATAATTGAATGTACTTTTGTTGCATACAAAGCAATATACATGCAATGCTATGTCTCTTTCCTAAATAACAATCGGATGTTATGAATCATTTAAGTCTTGATTCTTCTGCTCTACAATTTATCGTTATTGTGTTGAGTATGCAGCAATGGCCAAGATACATTATTTTTTGTCCCAACATTGAAAAGTTAAGACAGTGTCTTTATCATTCATGCGTTTGTGAGTTTGGATGCACTGCTTCTCACACAATGACGTCGAAAGTTTACATTAAAGAGTTTACCCTCCATTCGGTAACACAAGACCAACGTCATATTTTGGCCGGATCTAGCCAGCTGCCATTCGTCTTAGGAGGTACTAGAATGATATGCTGCAAACAATGTTAATTTCGTAGCCAAAGAGATTAATCCTCCGAATTGCCCTGAGTTCAGACCTATCGAAAAATATTGGGCAATTATCCAGCGAAAACTTCGAAGATGAAGTGACAAATGCGTTTAAAGTGGAATAAGTTCGCCGGTACAGTGTCACCAGCGACTGTGCAGATCATGATGGCATCAATCACAAGTAAAGTGCGACAGTTCATTCGAAACGGTAAAATGTAATACCTTGGTATAAGCTGAAAAAGTACCCTTTCGTTTGACGTTTTGATCAACCGTGTTTGTTGATTAATTCTTGAGTTATGATCACTTAAATGCGTCCAAATTCACTTTGAATCGAGCTTTTAATGAAGTTTCCCATTACTGCGATGTATAGAGTCCAATATATCGTTGAAAAACTTTGACACTAAGCTTAGAATTCTACATATTCTAAGGTCACGGTTCACGAGCGTTCGAAAGGGTTTTCGCTTTCAAACGAATTGCGACTTCACCGTTAAAGTCTCTCAACAGCCATTCGCTGCAAGTTATTTGGAATGATTTAACAACCACTCCGGTCGTATGTATCAATTTACTGCCACGCGTCACCTCAGTTGAACGTCTTCCCCGATCGGGATGATAAACTGCGATGCCTTGGTGAAAAAACGCGTGTGCCTCGTTTTTTTATTTATTATTTAAACAGCATCCATTTCCAGGAAAAAGCTCCATCTTCGCCTGCCTTCGCTGAAGCCCGAATTGACAGCCGATTAAGCACCGACGTGATTTCGTGCTTTTTGGGACCCTGGTAGTAGCTTCATAAAGAGTCGCACGCGTGATGTTTGTGTGCGGCTGGGGAAAATGTGATAGCACTCGAAACCAATAAAATCAATAATTTGATTCTGGAAATAAATTAGCGATAGCAGCACGTATTATTTTTATTGGTGTTAATAAAAAAAGGCCAGCAGGTGAGAGCCATTACACGCGGGGAAATCAGACAGCAATCACTCACGACGATCTGGAAAACAGAAAACCGGCAGCCGTCTTAAAATTTAAAAAAAGAAGTGATTAATTTTATGAGCAAATTTGGATTTTAGTTTTATAGCCAATGAATCTTCGCTTTGGGAGTGTTGTTTCAGACGGTTTTGGCTCGAGATATGAAAATGCGATTATGAGGTTTCGTTTCTTCGAGTTCTAAAAATGCACAAACAGATGACCTGAAAGTTTTACGGTAGCAACGGTTTGTGTCAATGTTAAGATTGATGGACATGGGAGTTGATTTCTATCTAATTTGATGGATTGAAATTGAATGGTTGTTTTTGAAATCGAACATTAAAAGTCGTGGGCTGTTAAAATTGTTTACGAGTGGCTTAAATTTAGATGGAATTTTTCGATCAAAACAGAACGAATTTCGTCTCGAAATTCGATAGGACACAAACGACTAACCTTCCTCCGGCTGGAACATGGACATTTTCAACGAGGGCGAACAGAAAACATGTCTGGCGCCAGTCCTATTCCTGAAGCAAAACCCCATGCTGTCTTTGTGCTCTTTGCATTTGGGATTAATCTGTGTCCTTTCTTACCCGTATTATTACCTGCACCAACACCTCTTATTTAACAGCGCACTCAAAAACTCAGCTGGAGGTCCAAACAGCTTCAGGTGCTGATTGTCATTTACCTCAACACAATGGAAAGCTGTATGTGTTGATCTGTTAAGTGTGGCCTTCCAGGCATTCGAGGCTGTGCAGTTAATCATATACGTTTATTGTACTCAATCTAATGACGAAAGTCGACCAAATTCGAAAAATCAGAAGAAATCAGATTAACAGAACACATGACTGCCAGGTTTCGGGAATCCTCGATAGCGTTAATTCGGTGCACTACTGTGACGGTTTTGAAGGCTTGTCCCGCCATTCTTTACGCTTTGCCACCCCTGACATATGATCTTAGATGCATGTGGATCAAGTAGCTACCACATACACAAGTGAGGGACCACACCGATGACGACGACGTCTCGCACGCCCAGTTTCCAGCTGCCTGCGGTAGGTTAAGTGGGTTTTTTGGCGCGTGCCTTCAATCTGTTCCAATTTACTTCCGCAATGGCACTTCAACGGCAGAAACAATCCATTATTTTAGCTGATTCAGTGCAATAATAAACAAGTGGTTGGCAACTTCCCCCCGGCATCCATGAAGGTGTCATATGGTTCAGGAGATGTGTAAAATGCAGGGGAATCAATGCATGCGATCAGCACGAGCGAAGTTCACTTCTTAATGAGTGAAGAGTGTGCTGCTATTTGTGTAATAAGAGCTATTAGGACGGAACACAGGAAGAGTTTTTTTGCTCCGTATGTGCCACATGCCATGTTATAAATTCTGTCACATTTTGCTCAACCACTTGCCGTTCCCTTTGCGGTGAGGCACTGTGCATTATACAACAATGCAATCCACTTTTGAAAATGCACGTGTTTTAAGCGTGCAAGTGTGTGGTCCTGTGCGAGAGGGATCTCAATTTGTCAAAATCAAAACATCTATCGAAATTCATTCATTTGCCACCTACACCAGGAGACGGAACGAACCCGTGTTGAAGGGAATGATTTTGTTACAGCGCAAAGACACCATCACCAGCATCCCGAAATTCCATCAAAGGTGGAAGTCGATCTGTCAAGTCGACTTTTTTTTTATTACCATTCCTAACTGAAGAATTTTCCTGGAACTGCGATTCAATCTGGGCTAGAGTGGTGGAGAAATGGAAAATATTATGGATCAGAACCTTGGAGAGTTATTGAGGTCGTAAAATATGACCAGTAAGTTAGTTTCGTTGTCGTCCTTTGGAGATAAATTATAGGTTGTAAAAATGTAAATGCTTCCTATGTAACGGCACCGATTGCAGCGGAACGGAGAAGTGATTGATGCTGCTGATGCATTGATAGAAGCGGAATGATGCAAGGAATGGAATGCACTTGGCTACTGTTTATGAGTTGATAGCTTTGGAGTTTTATTTCATTTTTATTGAATGTGGTTTGATTCTTGATATAGTGTACTTGCACAAATAATCAAAAGTTATTTTGTAAACTGATTCAAATTAATATATGTTTTAAATTAACATTTCTGGCTTTCTATTGGATTAATAATAGCAGAAATACACTTAGAAAATTTCAGGTAAACTTGGGTTTTCTTAGATGCACCAAAACGAAGTGGCTAGTAAGACGAAAATTGACGTCCTTTTCCGATTTAAATGAACTCTTACTCAACACTTTTTTTTTCCTCTGTTCGGGACATAAACCAGACCAGTCATTCAATCTATTGTAGTATATTCTGTATCCTTTGTTTATTTTCAAGCTATAGAACATCAAATGAGAATTCACATAATTGAAGACTAACCATGTTTTACTTATTCTAAGCTCATCCTCGCACAATTGCAAAACGAGTACTTTTCATCTATCTATATTTATAAAAATGAAATGCTGTCCGTTCGTGACAGCATAACTCACGAACGACTCGATGGATTTACTTGTTTTTTTTTTATTTGGTTCGTCTTGGTTCTCAACTAGTTTATATAAAGAAAAAAAATTGAAAAATTTACTGGACAATGGGAAAAAAATATAAAAACCAAATTGTCATTTTGTATGGGAATATTCTAGACAGTAAGACCGACTTTCGTTTAATAAGGAGAAACCGTTGGAAACTTTTATATTGGCGTCATATTAAACAAAAAAAAAAAAAGAGGAAAGAACCACTCATTGTTACTCAGGACATTTTCAAGAGTTATGCGAAAAAAGAAAATACACTGAAATCGCTTATTTCACAATTATTCTATGAGGTTTTCTGAATTTAACGTGGTCTTCGGAACTCAATCGAGTAGATTCTGTTCGCTCAGATTTGGCCAGAAACGCGTATTAACATAATTTTTATCGCTTTTTACGAGGTTTTCGTGAACTACGGATTTTTAAGCGTATTCAGGGATTAACTCGGTTTTTTTAAGATTTTTTTTTTAAATCGCACTTATACCTGTGTATAGCTACCTCAGTGTAGATGCCCGTATAAACTGGAGCGTTTGTATAGAAGTCACCTTGAAGCGAGATGTAAATTTTCGATTAACAATAGAATAGGGCCTATCAACATTTGTAAACAAACACGAGTCGTTTTTCTTGCAAGCCATAGGCAACTCACGCAAACCAATACCATAATCATGTAGAAGAAAGTTTTTTTCCTACACGATGATGCTATACACTCCCGTTTCATTTTGATTACAATTGTATGCTATCTCTTTTTCTCACACAGAAATGTTACTCAATTTTCGTAAAAAATGGATCAATTCAATTTTTTAGTAGATCCACTTTTTACTAAAATTGAGTAACATTTCCTTGAGAGAAAAAGTGATGGTTTACAATTGTACTCAAAAATTGAGTTAAATGAGGCGGGAGTGTAGGTTTGCGTGTGTAGCCCATGGCTTCCGAGAAAAAAAGGCTCAGAAGTGTTTGTTTACAAATGTTGATAGTCCCTATCCTATGGGCTGCAAAATGGTGAGTCGACAACTGTGATGGAGCGTGCGTCCCCGCAACATAGCTCTGGTCCTCACAAGTTCCTACCTCATGTTTCCACGGGTCAGCAGATGACAAAGACCGTCAGCTAAGGGTTGCGTACTTAGCTGGTAGTGCAGCCTCGGCACTGTTGTCCTTCTGACTTCAGCTAGATTGAGGAGGTGCGTGCCGAGCGTCTGTCCACCAAGGAAGTCTGTTCACCAGCGGCTGAGTATGAAACGCTGTATCTCGTCAGCTATACCTTAGGAGGCAGTCCCACCAACGCAATGTAGGCAGCGCGGTAAGATAGCATGCTGAAGTCTTACCCTACCACGAAAAATGTAAGTATTCTTTATTTCTTTATACGGTATATAATTTTGGATCATCCATGGAATCAGAAGACATGCAGAGAGTACACATGTTATTCTCATTTTATATTATAACATCTCTTCACAATATTTTTTATGCTATTTTCAGCTTCGCATTTATCCATCATGGTAAGTTTTAGTCCACTTACCCCCCATGGAGCGAGATAAGGCGCTATAACCTTGACAATTATTGCCACGCTTTTGGTTCAAATGCCAAAAGTTCACCCACAGGCAAAAGGAGCATCAACTAATCTTTCTAGCATCTATGCTCCCAACGATAAGGTACAAATTATCACACTGTATAACTCAACATGGAAGCGTTTGGTACGGGAGGTCCACGCTTTCTTCCTTCCCTTGATTCAGAGTAGTAAAGCGATTTTAGATCTTTCTGGAATCGCTCTATTTCTTGGAATCCTCTCTGCGGCACATACTACGCAGTTGGCCTGGCCGATGACAAGAAAAATGATGTATTCAAGAAAACATCATTTTCCAGGATGCTTTCAAGAATTGGCTGCGTTAGTATGAGATTAGATTAGATTAAATGTTGATAGTCCCTATCCTATTGTTGGTCGAGAATTGGAGTGAAGCTCATTTATTATCATTGACTACGACGGCAAGCCTACATTCAGCAAAATCTTAAACTTGCTGCATTTCAATACGAACCTTTGGTTGATTACAATGCGAATATATCAGTCACCATAGGATCAATGAGTGTAGTTTGTTCTCATTGCAATGCATTGAAGAATCCAAGTGAACCACCAGAGCCTTTTCGTTCTTTGGTTTCCGGAGCAGGAAGTGGTTGTAAACATTTTCTGCAGAACACCCAGAGATATTATGGTTAATTTCAAATGACTTCGTTTGGCGCGACGTATATAATAATATTTAAAAGTTTTCTTGGGTCAATCAGAGGGACAGAGTTTAAAAATAAGTAAATCGTGGAATTGTGCAACCGTCTACGTTACAGATTCAAGTTCAATTTTAATATAAAGCGGGTTCATTGTTGTCACTGACGGACGTAAATCATATTTTTTTTCAGATTTATATCATGGGAGATTCGTTCAGCAACAATTATTCCACCACGATGCGGAACATTGTACAACAATTGCAAGCGATGCTCGATGAGCACAATGGATTGATTCAAATGTGCAAGACTGCTCTTGTTCGAATGCAATTTAAAAACCATCAGATTGTGATTCGAGCTAATTCCTAATTCTTCACTTTTCCTGATGCATAATTTAGGTTCTGATAAAAAAGTTCAACCAAAACCGGGGTACCAAAAATCGAAGATTTTAAACCCCCTATTAGAAACCTAGCGATTAGACGCTTATTTACGTAGATAAACGCTTTTAAGAATTTCCAGAACTGGTGAACTTTTTTGGACCAAAACCGAGGTACCGAAAATCGACGATTTCAAACCCCTTCTTTTAGCAATTAAACGCTTATTTACGGAGATAAACGTATTTAAAGGTTTCCAAAACCCACCTGATGGAAAATTTTAGTTCAGGTAAACTTTTTTGGGTACCGAAAGCCGACTATTTTAAACTCCCTATTTAAGCGATGATACCCTTATTTACGCAGATAAACGCATTTCTCATTCTCCAATTTTCCAAAAATTAGTTTAATTGTAAAGGCCAGTATCGACCTAAAAAGTAAAGAGGTTACGGAATTTTGTTCAATATTACCAAACGGAGTTTCGAAAATTGATTTGCATGGAACGAAATGTCTCCTTCACTTACGGAAAAATCGAGCGGAACATGTTTCCGAAAGTAAAAGTAGTTTTTTTAACTTTTCCGTTTCAGTAAACGGAATTTAACATGGGTTTGGGATAGAAAAAGAAATTTCATTCGAACACGATACCGACCTTAAGCAGGCCCGCATAATTACAAACCATTCCGAGACCATTTCCTTTATTGTTGACGACCGTTTCCGTTATTGTTACGACATTTACCCTTATAATGGACAACTATAAACTAACAATCTCCCATATAGTTTTAACAATATGTCAGATGGTAAAAGGCTAAATAACAATATGCTGAATAGGCGGTTAAGTTAGGTTACCATAACAAAATTGCAATTTTCACGAACAAATTTTTTGCTCTACTCTATGCCATAAAGTTAGTATATAATCCAGACCGAGTGCAAACAATGAAAAACCTTTGGAAAAACAATGACCTTTGACAATATGGCAAACGTTAACAATATGTGTAAATGTAGAGGTTGTATGGTGAAAATGAGATTATACTCTTCGATAACCATAACATAAAATGTGATAATATATCTTACTTTCGAAAGACGAAGTTTTGACTATACAGCAAATTGTTTTTCGTTATGCGGGGGACAACGTCTGCCGGGTCAGCTAGTAAGACATAAAATGTAATAAGGACTAAAATATGTTCTTTTGACTACAAGTAACAAATATGTTCCCTAGTTTGAATTAATTCGGATTAGGGTTCGGTGGTAGATCTGACACCCCGTAACGCACCACGAAAAGGTGATCTACCAGTGGTACGGGTCAACACTTAATTGTACATGCCATAACATACATTTAAGTCACAACACTTATTTTTATATATTTTAATTACTTTTATAAACGAATCTACAATTTATAAAACTAATGAGTTCAATTATAGAAGGCAACAGCTTTTGTAGTGCATATCTGATTGTTTGATTCAAATTTTCCGTTTAGAGCTGTAAACCAAAGAACCGTATTTAGTACTCAGGTATCCTTTTAGAAGCTCCACCGAAGATTTCTTTTATCCTCAACATGGAGGCAGGCATATGTAATTATACTGTATGTTTCTTCAATCACAACTGTGCACAGATAGAAATAAACATTTAATTTTCTGCGTTATCTTTTGCACATATAAGGCTAGATTTGGTATAAATTAATGGGATCTTTAATGTTAATTCAATCTAGATATTGCAGGAATCATTTCTGTTGTATGAAAGATGGCAAACATTGTTGTATGTTGCATGAAAGATAGCAAAGAATGACGTTGTTTTCGCTTGCTTCTGCTTTAAATAAAACTAGGGGAAATTTTACCCGTCTGTTAATATTTCTCAATATTTTTTACTGTGTGTCTGAAACAATCATCGGAGGGAAAGAGAGACATACTGCAGCGTGCAGTTTTATAATGGTGTTGGTAGAAGGTAAACCGTGTAGATATCTGTCACTTCACTGTCGTGTAATTTCAAGTGTTTCATCCCATAAAACTATCTCTTCATAGCCTTTTTTTTTTAGTGCCTGGTGTGATATTATTTCTTTTAGGTCACAATAATCATTTTTGAATTTATATCTATTTGTACATAAAATTCAGTCATATAAAGGGTGTTTCGATAAAAAATTTGTTCGACTTAAACTTGGCGAATTTTCTTTCATCGTGCATTATAAAGGATTAAACACCCCTCATTTTGAAGATGTGTGCGTGTAGCATCAGCCTCTACTTTGATTTTGAGATTGGCACTTCAGTCATCAAAATGTCGTCGAAGGAAGAGAAGCAACGCATCAAAATTTTGCACGTGCATGGCGAAAATCCAAACTTCTGTCACGCCAAGTTGTCGAAATTGTTGACTGTGGCTGAATTAACTGTTATCAACGTATTAAAAGTGTTCGGTGAACGTTTGTCGACAGCCAGGACAGCTGAATCGGGGGGAAAACGAAAGCCGGAGGCCACAGCGGCAAAGAGTTGCCCGCCGTTTCGAGCGGAACCGCAAAGAAGCTGAAAGTGGCGCCTTCAACCGTGGATAGAGCTAAAAAAAGAAGCTGGACTGTCGACCTACAAGAAAGTGGTGACTCCAAATCGCGACGATAAACAAAACACGTCGGCCAAAGCACGAGCGCGAAAGTTGTACACGACGATGCTGACGAAGTTTGATTGCGTGGTACAGGACGATGAAACTTACGTCAAGGCAGACTTTAAACAGCTTTCTGGACAGCAATTTTACACGGCAGTCGGACGGAAAAGGTGGCAGATATTTTGAAGCACATTAAACTGTCAAAGTTTGCGAAGAAATATCTGGTGTAACAGGCTATCTGTACTTGTGGCTTGAAGAGCAACGTGTACATTGCGACCGGAAACGTCAACCAGGAAATTTATCTGACCGAGTGCCTTCAAAAACGTCGACAGCCTTTCCTGAAGCGACACAATTGTTCCGTTCTATTTTTGCCAGATTTGGCATCTTGCCATTACGAAAAAAAGTGGTATGCTGCCCAAAGACAAGAACCCTCTCAACACGCCAGAGCTCCGCCCAATCGAACAATATTGGGCCGTCGTCATGCGGAACCTTGAAAAGACTCAAAAAGCTGTTGTGAGCGAGAAACAGTTTAAGGCAAACTGGCGTTCTGCGGCGAATAAAGTGGACAAGGAGACTGTACAAAATCTTATGGCAGGTGTTAAGCGAAAGACCCGACAATTTGCATTCGGTGAAAAGGAGGCATATCTGAATACTTCTCCTGTATTCTGTATTGACTGAATTTGAAAAAGAAAATTTGGCTTATTAATAAAAACTTTGATCGTCTCTCACACACATAACTGTTTGACCAAATTTTGATCGGAACATCTACGACGACTACCTAGACGACTCTACCACCTGGACCCTACCTATCGACTCATGACTATGAACCGAGACCAACGGCTTTACTTCCCTTCCCAAGGAAGACTTGACCAGATTTTTTCGCCTCGGAAAAACCACCGACATTGAACCCAGACCCGCTGGGGTGCCAAGTAGCATTCACGTTTACCACTGCACCACCGATGCCGGCCTTCCAATTATTATTAAGATGCCACTGAATCTCAGCTTCCTGTTTTAAATTAAACTATGAAACTTCGCAATGTGAAATATGAAAAGTACCCAGGGACCCTGTCGATCACATAAGGGTTAAAGTAAAAGCGTTTTGACGTAGACTACGTCTTACGGCAAGGGTAGGGTGTCAATTGAAAATCTAAAAATAAGCGACCGTCACGAAATATCGTTACAAATTAAATGCTTATAACTTGATAAATGCTCGATAGATTTTTAAGATATTCACATCAATCGGTTGGAAATTTTCCCGCGTATCAATTTATCTATCAAACGTTATTCGTTAACACTTCTAAACTATTAAAAATAGACAAAATAAAAGGTTATGTCTTATAATCTCGTTTTGCAGGCTAATTTTACTAAATGCACAGTACTTTCCTATCACAGATTTCAAATGTAAGCAAGAGAGGTCTCATGCCAAACTCATTAGTGTCTCAGTACTGAAGCTGCGCAGATCATGCAGCCATCAAGAAGCAGTAGGCGATGACAAAAACTCTGGTGGCGATGGCATGAAACGTGTAGTGCGGAGCGGCAATGCGCTAATGAAGATTTGGCAGCTGGTGGTGGAACATACCACAGGAGGCACACTGGCGACCAACCAGTGAACAGGTAGCTGATTACTCTGCTGATGACTCAATTTCAAAGAATCGAATCATCGAATGTTCTACATACTTACTCACATACTTATGCTAACCCAACCCATTAGAACAGTACCTGCGTTGCAATGTTCTGCTACAAAACTAACGAAACTAATCAAAAGGTTTAACGTAGTCTACGTCAACCGGTCGTGTGTCATACAGAACCCCACTGATTTTTTTTGCATACGACTTAATGAAATCTAAATTTATTATTTCCAATCATCCACGTATAGTGAAACTGAGTAACTAGAACTCATTTTAGAGCAATCCCGAACGAGCGTGTTGGCATTTGATAGCTCTAGTATACGCTTCAGTATTTTCGTTCTTTTGAGTTACTGGACATGTTTGAAAAATCCCACCCGAACTTAAGTAGAGGATAATCAAAAAATATATTCTCATGCATTAAGTTTCCGAGCTTAAGGGTTGCCCCATCAGCATCCTTACTGTTGGTTTAAATCGGTCCTCAAACTGGATTTTTCTATGTTTTCTATTGAAATAAACCACCTACACTTGTGAGTGGCCCCTACAACATCATTACTGTTGGTTTTAATCGGTTCTCAATCTCAATGTTTTAACGTATTTTAGTATTCTACTGAAATAAACCACTCGCTGTGAGTGGTTGCAACAGCATCCTTCCCAAGCAACACAGTTTGTTATAAACAAGTTGAAAAGACTGTCCAATGACAAATACAGGTAACCAATATGAGTGTTTAATACTTTATTTCATACTTTAATATGCTGTTTAAAGCACAAACCTTATAAAACATAAAATAGAAATAAAAATTATCTTCTTACAAAAATATTTCATCGCCAAGCATGGGATTCGAACACTTGGCGTAATAGGATTGTAGCTTTTTTGCTAAGCCAACTTCGATTGTTGAAAAGTCAGTTCTGAGTATCTATGATTTGCTTGCCGTATTCAGTGGTCAATCTTGGTCAACAAATTCAACGTTGTGAAAAAAGTGAACACGTTTTGGTTGGAATAACATAATTTCAACAGTATTTTAAGCTTTCAATAAAATTATGTCCTGGTCATGTTTAATTAATGTATAGAACAATGTTTTAAAGAACAATAGTAGAGTATAAATCCCTCGCAGCAGTGAAAAAAAAATTCAGCTCAATCGTTAGTCAGAGTGACATATGAAATACGAGAGATCCAAACATGACATCCGAACGTGACATGTTTCCAAAAACTGTTATAATACAATTATAAATATATATATATATATATATATACAGCAATTCCATGAAAAAAAGTTATACGATCTCTCAGAATTTTATAATATTCGGTAGGATTGTTCAACATCGAAAAATATTAGACCCGTATTTTTTTATTTCGTTATTAGACTGGACCTTTCTGCGTTAGACTGGTCCAAAAAATCGTGATTTTTCAAAATCTTCAATTTTCAAAAATTTATAACTCCTAAACCCTTTATTTGATTTTAGTCATTTTTGGCCATTGTATTGGTATTTTTTTGAATTTCCAAGCAAAAATACGAAACCTTTGAATATATCAATTTTTGTATGAAAAAATACAAAACAAATAGTTTTTCTTGAATTTGACTGCAGAGAGGCCTCAACGACTCCTTGTTTTAGTATTTTTAAATGAAAGAGCATTCAATTTTACATAACATATCAAAAAATTGGAGATGTTCTGCGTGTCGTTTTGGAGATACAATTTTTTAAATAATAAATCATTACTCTTCATTTTATACATCACCCGCCTGTAGAAACGATGAATATGCATGGTAGATTACCATGCGTCTCCATCCAATCAAACCTATGACTAATGAAATCTATGAGTAGGTCACAGAATGTCAAGTAAATATTATATAATAAATAATATTTACTTGACATAATTATATAATATTATAGCAACTAAGACTAATGAGACTTTAGGTAGATATTGACAATTTGATTACCTAACATTCTTTTCGTTACACAGAGGGGCATTGGTATTATTATTTAAAAGAAGAACCGTTGATACGTATTGACTACCTACTGTAGATGTAGAATGTTTATCGACCTGTGAGATTGAATTGAATTGTTTCTCGGCTGTAGCGATCAGGTCTACTCGCTGACGGGAGGAGTAGAGTGGAATTTCTAAAGCGGAGAAGCAGCAGAGTGAACAACATCTCTTTCATTTCATACTCGTCGCTCGCTTGCGTTATCTGTTATTCTGTTGCTTTCTCGCTTTAGAAATTCCGCTCTACTCGCTCCCGTCTGCAAATAGACCTGATCGCTACAGCCGAGAAACAATTCAATACCTATTGTAGTCTAGGCTGCAGTTCACTTCACTTGATCGTAGGTACAATATAAACATCATATAAAACACGGAAATTTATGTAAGAAGTTACCAGTTGAAAACAAAGTATCATATCAGAACAGTTATATCAAAGAATATCGTAAAATGAAACGTAAGTGTTCAATTTGTAGTGTTTGGGTGTTGAGTTCGTGTTCCAGAAAAATCAACGCAAAATTGTACGACCATGCTGTGGAAAAAAAGGTTAAAATTGATGAGAGTAGCTCTTTCATTTGTCAAAGTTGCTACAAGAAATTGTATAAGCACATTGATACCATGACCGAAGAACCCATTACAGGACCATCCAGTATAGGCACTACAGGTATGTTATATAAAAGTTCATATAATTCTGTTTTAATTTGAATTCTTCTCTTGCAATTGTTACTGGAACATTTTTATTTTTACATTCTTTTAGAATCGTGCGAAGCAACCAGTCACGAAACGATTGCCCTTGCAGGACCGTCCGGCATTGTTCCTTTTCCCTACCAAAGTAAATAATAAAATAGAAATTATTTGCATGATTTCCAATCAATCAATTTTTAATCAATAATCTTATATAAATAAAAATGAGTTGGGGTTTCCTTTGTCACGATTTAACTCGCGAGCGGAAGGACCGTTTGGCAAGATTTTTGCTTTGTTGGATTTGTCTTGGACACCGAAAAGTTCTTATGATGGTTTGAAACCCCTCCCTTCTCTAGAAAGGGGGGCTCCCATACAAGTGAAGCACAAATTTCTGCATAACTCGAGAACTGATCAAGCAAAGGAACCCAAATTTAGCATGCAAAAGTTTTTGGAGGCAAGCAATGTTTCTATGGTAGTCAGAGACCCCTCCCCTCTCTAGAAAGGGAGGCTCTCGTACAAATGAAACAGAAGTTTCTGCATATCTCAAGAACTTATCAAGCAAATGGAACCAAATTTGGCATGTGAGGTTTTCTGGAGGAGAAAAATGTTTTTATGGTGTTTTGAGACCCCTCTCCTCTCCTTGAAGGGGTGCTGTCATACAAATGAAACTGTAATTTCTTCATAACTCTAGATCTAATAAAGCAAATGGAACCAAATTTGGCATGCGGGGCAATAAATGTTTCTACGATAGTTTAAGACCCCTCCTCGCTCTATGTTAGGTTGGGGGGCGGTGCTCCCATACAAATGAAACAAAAGCTTCTACATAACTCGAGAGCTAATCAAGTAAATGGAGCCAAATTTGGCAGGTAGAGGTTTTTGAAGGCAAGAAATGTTTCTATGGTAAATCGAGACCCCTCCGCCCTCTGTAAGAGGGGGGCTCTCATTCAAATGAAACACAAATTTGTGCATAACTCGAGAACTGATCAAGCATATGGAACCCAATTTGGCATGTGGAGGTTTTTGGAGGAGATAAATGTTTCTATGGAAGTGTGAGACTCCTCCGCCATCTGGAAAGGGTGAAAGGGGGGTTTCCATACAAATGAAACACAAATTTCTGAATAACTCGAGAACTTATTAAGTTAATGGAACCAAATTTGGCATGTGCAGGTTTTTGGAGGGTAGATTTCTATATACATAAAAATTATTTTCTGTCTGTCTGTCTGCCTGTCAGACCCTTATAGACTCGGAAATTTCTGAACCGACCAACGTGAAAATTTATATGAAGGGGTTTTTGGGACTGGGGAAGGTTCTTATGATTGTTTGAGACCCCTACTCTCTCAGGAAGGGGGGCTCTGATACATATGAGACACACATTTCATCATAACTCGAGAACTAATCAAGCAAATTGAATCAAATTTGGCATGTGGGGGGTTTTGAAGGCAATCATTGTATGGTGGTTTGAGAAACCACGTCCTCTAAAAGGGAGGGCTCCCATACAAATGAAACACACATTTCTACCAAAAATGAAATAAAACAGAAAACGTGTAGTTTTCGGGTAAGAAGCATGTTTTGATAGAAGTTTGAACCCCTGCTTATTCAAGAAAAAAAAACTTATTCCGAAAAAAAAACCATAAAAGTGCCAGTTAAATTAAATTTTGCTTCATTTAGTTGCAAGCGTAGCAGCGCACGCACCGGGTTCAGCTAGTTTGTTATATTTATTTACAGGCTCATTGGAAACAACCAGCTATGAATCGATCGGTACCACCAATAACACGTTTTTGTCTGACGATAATGAAATGCTAACACAGCTTAAGGATAAATTTAAGGAAACAAAAGATAGCAATGAGCGGTATAGGATTTTAACCACACTGCCCAAAAGTTGGTCTACATATAGGATTATGCAAGAGTTTGATGTTTCCCAATATATGGCCAACCAAGTGAAAGTATTACAACAACAGGAGGGAATAATGTCAGTGCCTAAAAAGAGGATTAGTAGAGCTTCGTTAGGAGAGGAAACGCTAATGCGTGTTCGTAATTTTTATAATAGCGACGATATAAGTCGTGTGTGCCCGGGAAAAAGGGATTATTTGATATCCAACAATGAAGAAGGTAGGATCTACATACAAAGAAGGTTAGTTTTATGCAATTTGCAAGAGGCGTACTCCATATTTAAAAATACTCATCCTGATATTAAGATTGGATTTTCGATGTTCGCCAGTAACCGTCCAAAACACTGCATTTTGGCAGGAACAAGTGGCACGCATACGGTGTGCGTTTGCATTTACCACCAAAACGTTAAATTGATTTTTAAAACACTCCAAAGTAAACAATTACTTCCAGATGGTGTTCAGTCCTACCATGATATGTTTTCAAAAATAATTTGTCAAAATCCAAATGAGCATTGCTGGCAGCAATGTTGCGAAAATTGTCCGGGAATGCAAATTTTGGCGGTAGAACTTATGACCATTCTTAATAACGGTCACGTTGAATCATTACAATTTAAACAATGGCGTCAAGCAGAAAGATGCAGTTTGGACTTAGTTGAAATGGACACACAAGAATTTATTGATACTTTTTTAGAAAAATTACTCAATTTATTGCCACATAACTTTACAGCTGAGCGACAGGCAAACTATTTAAAACACGTGAAAAACAATTTAAAAGCTACTGAGTGTATCATAATCTGTGATTTTTCGGAGAATTATTCATTCGTTGTGCAGGATGCAGTTCAAGGCTTTCATTGGGCAAACGCTCAATGTACTATTCACCCTTGTGCTATTTATTTTAAAGATTAAGAATCAAATGATTTGAAGTTTACCAGTTTTATTGCAATTGCTGATTTCACTAAACATAATCATGTCGCAGTGCGTCTTTTTGACTCAATGCATAGCGTTCATAAAAAGTAAGTTATCAGGTTTAGAGAAAATTTATTTCTTCTCAGATGGATCTGGAAGCCAATACAAAAATAAAATGACCGCTTTTAATTTGTGCAACATGCAAAAGATTTTGGCATAGATGCCGAGTGGAATTTTTCGCTACTTGTCATGGAAAGGGCCCTTGTGATGCTTTGGGAGGCGTATTGAAACGAAATGCTGCGAAAGCCAGTTTGCAAGATCATCACATAACAACGGCCGAAGAACTTTATTCATGGGCTATTTCTAAGCCAGACTCGAAAATACACTATCAATTTTTTTCGGAATCCGACTATAATAAAATGGAAAGAAAATTAAAAAATCGTTACACACGTGTGAAGCAAATTTCAGGGACTCAGTCATTCCATAGTTTTAAGCCTCAAAACAAAGAGTATATTATTGTGAAACAAAATTCATTTTCAACGGAAGAAAAATGTATAAAATTGTTATTAAAAAACTTAATAAATAAAAATAAATGTATAAAAGTGTTTTTCTTATTTTTTAACATGTTCATCATATCGCGCGGCTTTAAAGTGTTTTTTTCTTGGAACTTACACTAAGCAAAAATATTTGAAATTTTAAAGCCTTATTTATTTGAAAAGGTAATCGTCAAAAAATAGCAATTGGTCTGTGTGGTTAACGGAAAGCCTTAAAGACTGATTCGAATGTTATACTAAGTTTGTAAGTAACTCATAGATTTCATTAGTCATAGGTTTGATTGGATGGAGACGCATGGTAATCTACCATGCATCTTCATCGTTTCTACAGGCGGGTGATGTATAAAATGAAGAGTAATGATTTATTATTTAAAAAATTGTATCTCCAAAACGACACGCAGAACATCTCCAATTTTTTGATATGTTATGTAAAATTGAATGTTCTTTCATTTAAAAATACTAAAACAAGGAGTCGTTGAGACCCCTCGCAGTCAAATTCAAGAAAAACTATTTGTTTTGTATTTTTTTCATACAAAAATTGATATATTAAATGGTTTCGTATTTTTGCTTGGGAATTCAAAAAAATACCAATACAATGGCCAAAAATGATTAAAATCGGTTAAACGGTTTAGGAGTTATAAATTTTTGAAAATTGAAGATTTTGAAAAATCACGATTTTTTGGACCAGTCTAACGCAGAAAGGTCCAGTCTAATAACGAAATAAAAAAATACGGGTCTAATATTTTTCGATGTTGAACAATCCTACCGAATATTATAAAATTCTGAGAGATCGTATAACTTTTTTCATGGAATTGCTGTATATATATATATATATATATATATATATATATATATATATATATATATATATATATATATATATATGTATATATATATATATATATATATATATATATATATATATATATATATATATATTATATATATATATATATGTATATATATATATATATATATATATATATATATATATATATATATAAAAAATCGTTCTAAAAACACATTTCGTGTGTTACTTGGGTTTAACGTTTTCTTGTATTCCATTTAAAAAAATACACCCATATATGTGAGTGGCCCCAACACCATCCTTACTGTTGGTTTAAATCGGTTTTCAATCGCGATGTTTCAAGGTACTTTAGTATTCTATTGAAATAAACCACGCGCTCTTGTGAGTGGCCTCTAAAGCATCCTTACTGTTGGTTTAAATCGGTGCCAAATATTGAATAATTTTTCTAAGGATCTCTGTGAAAAGAATAACCCGGGAACATATTAAAATATTTTTTTTTTGCTGCCGACATCAGTTAAATTCAGCACACCGTTTACCATAGAGTATCCTGCTGTATCATCCCAGTGATGTGGACTCCAAGGCTTCCTTCAAAGTGAGTTATCACTTTAATACATTCCTACCCATTCCCTACTTGACCGGTATTCGAACGTGACCAGCGCCGGTACTGCCCGGTATGTATAAGGTTGATTCAAAGCCTCTCACACCGTTCCGGCTCAACTCTTTTGGCTCAAGATTTCATGAGTGGCCAATAAATGCGTCGGTTAATTCGCCGAAGCGACGTAGAAGTGAAAATGGTGATCGTCCCATGTCGATTGCAGCAAACAAATCGAGTTGCGGGACTAAGTTGGCCTGTAGCACCATTAAAATGGTCCAGACCAACCGTAATGTTGTCTGGATACATCTATCTGCTTTTCATCCGACTACGACCGAACAGGAAATTTCCGACTTGGTATGCCTTGGTATGCCTTCATCTGACCATCGACCATAAACCGGAGTAGGTAAAACTTGTTCCAAAAGGGAAAGATTTGTCCACGATGAATTTTGTCTTATTCAAAGTGGGTGTAGACAAAAATTTGGAGAAGGAAGCATTGTCCTGCGATTCTTGGCCGGAAATCGTTTTCTTCCGGCCCTTCGAGGATGATAAAGCAAAAAACTTGATCCGCATCGTGAAGTCGTCGACGGTGGAATCACAAAATCAACCAGCTCCTCTTTTGAACGTCTCACCTACGGATTAACCTTGCCCGGTGCTCAGCTTATGTCACATTTTTCAACACCGGGATGCACACGACAAGGCTCTTTGGAAGCCCCCCCCCCCTGACCTCGTCTCAGTTGTACCACTTTCAAAAACCGATCGTCAGTTCTGTTCACAGTGCTCCCGTCACCAGAGCCATCCCGGTATTGAGTTCGGGGTTCCAGAGGGGATCTTCCAGCCTGTTACCTCAGGCAAGTACGCGTGTTATTCCAGCTTTTCGTTTCCTGAATATCTTCCAACTTCCAGCTTGTACGAGGATTTACCCGATTTAGAGATGAATCAGCGTATATCACATCTGAGACACATCGTGGAAAGCACTTTGGAAGCCCCAAGTTTCTCTGCCCCAGTCGCGCCAATTCCAGCCACCGTTCAACATATACGATGCACACCGGGGGTCTTCCAACCTGCTTTAGCAGGCATGTACATTCACAATTTAGATTCTCCTTTGCCTGATATTGCGTCGCATTCTAGTTGTGTCATCGGTACTTCGGCTGCCTCACCCGCACCATCACGCTCAAACATCCATGCTCCCGATTGCTATCACGAGATCGTCATTTACTTCACGAATGTCGACGTTTTTATTCAGTTAGTGATCTCATGAGTGATCTCATTCGTTGCGAATCAAAACAAACCCAAAAAAGGAGAGAGTGCCTCTCCTATGTGTGCATCATAAACAGAGTGCAAACAATAGATCGCTAGAATAACTATCACAAGCTACATTGGTACATGAGCGTCTTTCCATACGTCAATTTTTGCCTGTTGAAGTGGCGGACTTGTTCCGTTGCTACAACCTACCCCGCTGTGGGATGTTAGGCAAAGATTGACGTCCATGGTTCGAGTACCACTGGACACATGCCTTTCGCCCAACTTTCAAAAACATCTGTTTGATTTTCTACCTGCCGTACACTGACGGAACTTTCAATACTTTCTCTTCATATCTATCATTCTAGCAAAAAACATTGGTGCCTCATGGTGATGAGCGAACATCTCCTTCGACAATATACACTATTATTTAAATATTTCATGGGAATGGGAGGGACCATCAGGGCACCCGATTGAAGCACTCTGGATGGGGAGAGTGGAAATGCCGACTCCCCATTGCTATCAGTTTGTGAATAGAGGGCGGGTTCTTCTCCCCGCCTATTGGGGCATACTCATGTTAGATGGCTTGCTCTTTTGACCAATTGTTCAATCTTGTTGTTGGAAGAAGATTCTTTATATTCCTGTGGAAACGTATAAGTGATGTTGCCTATCGATTCACCCAAGCCGTGTTTGGCCCTTCATACAAAGGCATGATTCAGTGGTCAATGGTTATTAAATAATCGTCAGTCAATAAACGTTCTGCTTTAAATTGTGTGACTTTTATTTGAACTTCGTGGGAAAAACTAAATGACGACCGGAAAAGCCACAACTTTGACTCCTTTCAACCCCTAATTACCTACTACCCCGGTTACATGGAAATATCTGTGATTGGTCTAATTTGAAAACTGTGATACCCGAACAAGCAGAAGAAAATTAGCAATTTCAATTTTTTGTGTCCAGTCCTTAACGAGTTGAAATTTTTACCATGTGATTGGCTTTGTACGTTTTTACCGGGGGCATGGCGATTATACGAAATTGATAACTTTAATGAAGCATTGGTGGATTCACCCGTGCACATGTTTATTTTCAATATTCTAACTGCAGGATAGAGCTTGTACTCTTTGCACCAGCTCAAATCTAATTGAGTATAGTTTGTAGATGATTCAGGATAACATGAGCATTTACTCTGAATTTACAGCTTTATGCATACGAGTTGTGATGTTCGAAAAGTAAGTCGTCATTTTTCGGTTTCAATAAGTCAACTTGTGCTACTGCTCTAGTAAATGGTTTAACGTATGGATTTTGTTAAAGTTATAGCGTTTGCTCATTTTGTTCATATAACCTAATAAAACTCATATTTATAATTTCCAATCACCTATATATTAACGTTAACGAAGATGTAATGAAAATGAGTAACTTGAACTCATTTTGAAGCATTTGACAGCCCTAGTATACGCTTGAGTATTTCGTTCTTCTGAGTTACTGGAAAGGTTTCTCGAACTCAAGTTGAGGTTAGCATCTCCAACAGCTTAAGCAAAAATAGTCATTAAATTTCCGAGGTTTCTACTACCTTAGTTCAAACCCCATTTTAGATTGTGAATGGCCTCAACAGCATCCTTATTGTTGATTTTAATCGATCCTCAAACTAGATTTTTCAATGTTTTCTTGTTTTCCATTGAAATAAACCACCTTCACTTGTGAGTGGCCCCAACAGCATCCTTACTGTTGGTTTAGGGTGGTTCTTAAACTCCATTTTTAACATATTCTTGTTTTCCAATTTAAAAAAAAAACACCCGTAATTGTGAGTAGCACCAACACCATCCTTACTGTTGGTTTAAATCGTTTCTCAATGTCGATGTTTTTTAAGTAATTCTGTACTGTAGTTCTGAAATATACCACTCACACTTGTGAGTGGCCCCAACAGCATCCTTACTGTTGGTTTAAATCAGTGCCAAATATTGAATAATTTTTCTAGGGATCTCTGTGCTCCCTAGAACTTACCCTCCCTCGGTAGAACTACCCTCGCTCGCAGCTTAAACTCGTTAGTTGAATTCAGCACACCGTTTACCAAAGCGTATCCTGTAGCAAACACAAACATTTTATCCAACATCCCAGTGATTACTCGTGGAAGTGCAGTGAGCTCCGCGGCTTCCTTCAAAGCAAGTTACGTCAATACATTCCTACCCATTCCATACTTGATCCGTATTCAAACGTGGAGAGCACCGGTATTGCCATTTATATCACTGAGATCACCTGTTCTTATACATCGCAGATGTATGTTAGGCCAAAACATCAACTGTAGGTTCTCTGTTTAGTTCTAGCTGACCTGGCAATAACCGAGAATCACGCGTATGCTCTAGTTCAAGCCCCATCGCAGATGGTTCATTAACATCAGGTACAAAAACAGCCTATGTTACAGTTTATTATTCGCCAACAAAACCGCTGGGTCTCATCTTGTGCCAGCCAAGGACCATATTTTGATAAGAGAGTTGCAATTCATAGCTTTCCGACCTTTCGTTTACATTATCCAGCATCATATCCCAAAATTGCATTTTAATTACCTCAATCAAAATGTAAACATTTGCGCAAAATTGCCCGATTGAGTCATAAAACAGGGCGTCCGTCCATCTCTGATAGCTTCCAATTTCCCAAATCAACCCGGAATTGAATCCCTCCCTTGCGACACAACCCCAAGGAAAGCGCGGTAGGGGCAAGGACCTCCCGTAGCGAGAAAGCACTTGTTCTCGTCCTTGTATCGATATGGAAGTGCACCAGCCAGGCCAGGACCACACAGAAAGGCAGCCGATATGCCGCAATCAAGGAGACAGACAATAGAGCACCGGCACCCTTCATCGAGATTGGGCAATGCCACCAAGTAGTGTTCAATTATTTTATTTTTATTTGCGGTTCATATGTTTCACTTTGCGGATACTCTTGTTCCCCTAGCTCGTGATGGTGGTCCTTTGGGAAATGCGACTCTCTGCCGACATCGTAGACACATAGCAGTTGAGAACGGAAGTGTGTTTTAATTGCCAGCAATCTGTGCGTTAGGGATAGTTCTCTTTAATTGGGTTGTTTTGTGAGGCTGTTGACAGAAATCGGTCCAATTTGAATGTTGATTTATTGTTCCATGGCTACTGTGATTTCCGATGAATCAGTCTTAGTTTACACAAAAAAAGCGTTCAAAAATTCCATCGCCAAGCCTAACATGATCAATCAGAATTATGAATGAGGCCCAACGAGTCTTATCTTCTCGCAATTATCCCTGATTTGTACCACAGACGCCCGGGCATAATTGATTAAAATGTACAACACCACTTGGACGATCGCACACGATCAGTAACAGCAGTGACACAGACATCGTAGGAGGATCCTGTTTGGCTTTCAAAAGATCTGGTCCGATCGGATTCAACATTCCAGGCCCGGTGCTACTGGCTGTGGAACGACGGTTATGATTAATATCTACCCACAATCCCCACCACCGGAGAAGGTGGATCATTATTTACGAAATTGAATCCTACACATCCACCCTCGCTCGTTTTCCCACTCGCCTTGAATTGTGTCAGATGAACTGTTAAACGATTTCGAAAGATTCCTTTCCTTTGCTGTGTCTGTATTGTGCCATTATTGTGAGGTTCGTGTACCACACGATTGGAGATTAATCTTCGATATCACACAGCGAATGGAGCAGAGGAAACCGGTAGCACCAAGGTGTGGAAACTTGTACCATTGTGTGGGGCTTTGTTTATTAATGTTCTACACCTTCCGAGGTTTGTCTGATGGATCGCGATGGAACGAGATTAATCGCTCTGGTGCAGCGAACCCGATTGTGTTCATTCATAAACTTCAGAATTGTTTCGTAATTTACATAAATTCTGAATCGAAGCAACAATTAGATGATTTCAAAGTATTGATTCGTCTAACGGTGCCACAGTACGACTCGGGTGGTAAGGAACCGTTGGTTTCCTGGAATCTGAGTTTCTGTCCCTCAGGTTTTCAGAATGAACAAAAAAAAAGAAAAAGTTGACAAGGGATCGTCGTTAATCATCGACGCTTTTCTCCCTGGTCCTGATGGGATATGTTTTGGTTTACCAACATGAGCGAGGTGCGCACCCATTGTTCATTAGGTGCGTTGATTGTTTCTCTACTGCCCCCTTGTTTTCCCTTTTTCTGAATTCCACCGGGTCTGAGCAATAAAGTTCACAGCATGAAGTTGATTTATTCAACTGAAAACAGTCAAAACAAATATGACAATTCTGATTTGGTGGGTGAGAATTTATCGGTTCTTTATTGGGAATTGATGTTTCCTATTGTTGTTAGGAACTTGAGTATAATGCAATAATTAAGAAGGTTGTTAGTTTATGATATAATTGCTGTTCTTTGTTTCGAATTTCTGGAGAAAGTTTGCAAACAATGGGAACATCATGCTTTTATGACAAGTACGGAAATTGAAATGTTTCTTTGGTAGTGTTCGTGTGTTCGTTCATTTAAAAAAATAATTTGGTCGTATTTTTTCTCAAGACCATTTATTATATCTTTTAATATTTGTGTTGAGATAGTTTTTGCCAATCGATAATTTTTTATGCATTATCATATACGCAGAAAATAGATATTTATTTCACAAATAAATCACTTTGAATTCAAAGAAAAATATGTATGACTCAGGGCCTGATTGAAATTTTCTTTGGTTTAAATATAAATGTTATAAGTTTCAAAGCCAATTTTGTTTTGTTCTTACAATCAAGCTTTCTAACGATTGTAGAGAGAAGGCTGCGTGTTTGACCGGTGCAGACGTATTTTCTTCAGTCTTGTCAAGTTATAGAAAATAAATAATTATAATGTTGGTTTTACGTACGATTTAAGTATATTTTTCAATTTACTAGTATCAGTGATAAGTTGTGAGTGAAGTCAGTGTAAAACTTTTGCGGTGACGAAGTTTTTGGTTATGAAAAGTTGCATTGCGGTTGCACCACGAAGAGCTTCGCAGGAACATCGTCTCTCCCGTCAATATTTCAAGATGAACCTGTTTGCGGGATACGAAACTTTAGTCAAAGACAGATTGGACCCTGAATCCACCCGATTGGACAGGCTGTAATCAAATAATTCGTCTATGATTGGAATTTGTCCTTCATGGCAAGTTTGTTTGACCTAAAATGGTATTCTGTGGGACTCGTGGCAGTAGTAAGTAGTTAAGTTTTTTCTTGATCAAATCATACAAATTGTCTCTTATATTTATGTCATTTTATTGGAAGTTCTGATACATCCATGATTATACCAACATCGAGAACGTGTTGGAGCGGAGATTACCGTATAGAAGGGTAATTTCCAGCTGCTTCCGTTTTTTAAATGAGGTGTTGAAGAAGCGAATGAGCTGTCACCTCTTAATTTCCGTATATATGTAAGCTTTTTGCAAGCAAAGATACTAAAAATTGCTGCATGAAGGTTTTATCCATCATCTGCTGCCAGCCAGTGGAAGTTGGGTAATATTCATAAACACACACACAAACTTCTGCTGCTCCAATTTCAAGTACTCGTTCCAAGAACTAAACACGAGATGAACGATAGATTACCTTCAGAATTCCTCGACATTACTTTACCGCTAATATGTTATGAAAAGGCAAATGGTCTTTCAATTGAAAATGTAGAATTAATAGTCTTTGAAGACTTTCGTGATAATAATCAAGAGAAAGTAATTGTTGCATGGTTGTTTAATAGCAAAAGCAAATGTTTTTGAGCTTTTGTGATAATCATTGAAATGACATTATACATCTTTCTCAAAGTCAACCCTGTTGCTCATATAGTCAGCGATTTATTTTACATCTTGTTTTTATAACTTCTTAAGCCTTCGACAAAAACCGCAGTAAAAGTTAGCGTTGAAACCGCTTCAAAATGGTATGTATACCTAAGTTGCCGCCCTGTAAAAGACTTGGCACAAATCTAGCTAATCCGTGTCTAAGCCCAAGGCGTTGTCTTCAAATTTAGAGAATTCTTCAATTCTCGAGTACTTTTTCAAAAGGACGTAAGTCACAAAATGTAAACAAACGCGTTGTTCATGGCATGTTATTGAAAAATCATGTATATATGCCCATATTTGATCAACTTTCTGATGGATTATTTCTGACAAACTTTTTACAAAACGGTGTAAAATCACTTTAGCATTTTACAGTTTTATCTAGCATTTTGAAATTAATTAGATGGATTTAATTAATGGTGATTTCGTGTTTTAAAATGTGCTGTGATTTTGTTCAACTAGTAATTATGGAGAAAATTGTGTGGATTTAACATTACCCGTGCAGTATTCAGCTGGTGGCGATGGGTTTTGCTCGTTGCTGGTGGCCTGGTCGGGCTTTTTTGATCGGATACGGAACTGATTGGAATACAGCTAAGAATTTTTTTACTCTTTTTTTTATACCAGAATAGTTTTACCTCCCGTAGCAGATATTGTGCGGTAGGGAAAATTCCATTCATTGCAAAAAATGTCTTGACCGTTTGGTATACTACAAAAGAGTTTTCAAAACATATACAGGGAGCGTGGTTTGAGGGGTTGACCTGGGGTTTGGGGCGTCTGTGGACAGGTTGTGCGACGGGTTTGTGAGACGGTTTGCCAAATCTGTCGTACGACTTGCCCGCGGACGCTCCGACTCTGCTCCAGTTCGGCCGAGTTTCCAGGTGGCTGGGTTGATTGTACATTTATTATTGCCAGTGGCATCGCTGGTGTGATGCTTGCTTAAGACATACAAAAAGTGGTAAGACGCGGTAAGACTCACAAGAATAAAAATATGGTTCAAATGGTAGCTTCCGCGGAAGGTAATCCTAGCCGTAGCTTTCGTTGATATCTGATTTGCTTAAGCGCGCGTGCTCTGGTGTATACAATGCGCTTCAAAGCTCCGCGTGCGATCATCAATTGTGTTTCAGAGTAATGAAGTAAAGTGTAGTTCCGGATTCGAATGCAAGAGAAGATAGTGTCACAATTGGACAATATAACTTATAACAAAAAATTTGTTTTCTTTGGATCATATAATTGTTTTCTGCTTGCATGCAGCGTGCATTCCACAGACAGCGCAAACAAAGTGAACTAATATATGTGTTTTACATTGAAACAAACCACACGCGTGTCCCCAATAGCATCGTTACTGTTGGTTTAAATCAGCATTCAAACCTAAATAAGTTCATTCCACATCTCTAGTCAGCCGGCTGATAGGAGAGTAAATCGAAAACGACTAAACAATTAAAAAACGGACTTATAATCACCATTTACCAAGATGGACCTACGAACAAACCCTTTCCCTCTAACAAACTCCTTCCCTGAGATACTTGTGGGGGTGCAGTAGTCTATACGGCCTCTTGCAGCAACAAGTATCCAACCAACATTCCTTCCCTTCCCTAATTGATCTACACGGGCGTGGCCAGCGTCGGTATTGATCCAAAAACTGAGACCACCAGGAATTGCACATTGAGAATGATTCACTACTCCCAGGTGACATTCTGTTGGTTCTCTGTGCAATTTCAGCTGGTTTCGATCAATAACGAAGTAGCTAACCATGGGTGATCAATATGCTCATGCTCATGCTCATGCTCAATCAAGCTTTCTAACGATTGTATGTAGATTCGAACATATTTTTATGTGAATCCAGCTTATTGTTATTTGAATCGAATACCTTTTTTACATTAATTACGTGCTTCTTTTCAAATCACAATAAAAATGCTTCGACTTAAAATAATATTGAATATGTTAAGAAAAATATTCTAGTTGATTTAAAAATACAATTCAACGAGAATTTTAAATTTTTTTATTTTATTTTAAACTTGTCCACCAGGATTTGTGTTATGCTGCCCTTATTTGATCTTTTTTTTACCAAGGACTACCCCGAATAGAAAATTACCATTAGCTGTCATTATTATCCATTTTCCATTCATGTTGTAATCACCATTATAAGGTCAGGTAAGAAACCATTGAAACTTTAAACAACCATAAATAGCGTGTTCTATATTAGATAATAATTTCATAAACAAGAAATTTACATTGCCCTATAGTATATCCTTTGCTCATTCATTGTATGATATAACGAAGGAACGATATGAATTATGGTCACGATAAACAGAAAAACAGGAAACTGTTTTAACAATACGTAATTTTTAGTTTATTATCACAAAATTAATACTGATCATTATAACATTTTTTTTGTAAAGGAGCTGTTCATTTGGGGATTTGAAATATTTCTTAAAAACTCCATTGATGTCTTAATAAACAAACAAAGTAAATGCCCATAAAGGGCCATAATCCCTTGAGCAGTACATTAGAAGTCATTTCGTTAATATCATAAAGCCGCGCAAAATCACAAACGAACTTTCGCAAATCAATATCACATTGCGTATACGTTATTGGTGAAATTTCATTGCCCAAAATTATATTACTGTGGATACTAGTATTTTAATATGGTCAAAGTATTGCTGAGGAAGATATCCCTTCAAACATAAACTACTGTAATGGATAAGCCAATGAAATCATCCGTTTGCTTTCCATGTTGCTCTGTTACTTATTTTTCGTGATTTATGAGATGCTTGGTGAAAATAATTATCCTTAAAAATAATATCTTGGTTTACTTAATGTTCCATAAATCAAGGGGAGAAAAAAAACAGGAAAAGTATTATTTATTATTGTATCATGATTGTAGCAGATATCATAATGATTGAAATTCTCATATAATATTACTATACTGTTACGATATCTATTATCTTTTTATATTGTATTTATTATTAAATTATGTTAACGTATATCGTAATGGATAAAAGAAATATCATATGATATAACCAAAATTGAACGATACCACCTAAAGTAAAACAGCAGAAAAAATATTATTCACAAATTATTTACTGTATAATACACCGGAAATTTTGTTCGAGAAAAAGTCATTTTTTGTATGGTAACGATACTTAACAACCTATTAGTGTTATGGTAAGATCTTGATTTACCATAACATAAATCATCGATATGATACACATTATCTTCAATTTATAATTGTTGGAAGATAACTTGAATAATTATGAAACGATAAATGGTATAATACCTTTAAAATACTTGTTTATTAGGACGTCCTTGTTTTCTCTATCGGTGTACAATTTAAACGGTGTTCCGATCAAAATTTGGTCAAAGTTAATGTTTGAGAGTCGATCAGAGTTTTTATTAGTAAGTCAAACTCTTTTTATTTTTCAAGTTCTGTTAATACAGATTACAGGAGAAATATTCAGCTAAGCTACTTTTTTTACCCAATGCGAATTGCCGGAACTTTTTTTTAACACCTGCCATAAGATTTTGTAGAGCCTCCTTGTCCACTTTATTCACCGCAGAACGCCAGTTTGTCTTGAACTGTTTCTCGCTCACAACAGCGTTTTGAGTCTTCTTAAGGTTCCGCTTGACGATGGCCCAATACTATTTGATTGGGCAGAGCTCTGGCGTGTTGGGAGGGTTCTTGTCCTTGGGCACCACTTGAACGTTTTTTTTTTCGTAATGAGATGATGCCAAACCCGACAAAATAGAACGGAACAATTGTGTCGCTTCAGGAAAGGCAGTAGACGTTTTTATAGACACTCGCTCAGATAAATTTCCTGGTTGACGGCTCCGGTCGCAAAGTAAACGTTGCTCTTCAAGAAACAAGTACATGTGGCCTGCCACACCAGATATTTCTTCGCGAACTTTGACAGCTTAATGTGCTTGAAAATATCTGCCTCCTTTCCCCGTCCGGTTGCCGTATAAAATTGCTGTCCAGGAAGCTGTTTAAAGTGTCTTGACGTAAGTTTCATCGTCCTGTACCACGCAATCAAACTTCGTCAGCATCGTCGTGTACAACTTTCGCGATCATGCTTTAGCCAACGTGTGTTGTTTATCGTCGCGATTTAGAGTCACCACTTTCTTGTAAGTTAACAGTCCAGATCGTTTTTAAGCTCTATCCACGGTTGAAGGCACTACTCCCAGCTTCTTTGCGACATCTCGGACAGAGAGGTTGAGGTTCCACTCGAAACAGCGGTCAACTCTTTTTGTCGTCGCTGTGACCTCCGGCTTTCGAGTTTCCCCCGATCTAGCTTTCCTGGCTGTCAACAAACGTTCACCGAACACTTTTAATACGTTGGTAACAGTTAATTTAGCCACATTCAACAATTTCGCCAACTTGGCGTGAGAGTAGTTTGGATTTTCGCCATGCACGTGCAAAGTTTTGATGCGTTGCATCTCTTCCTTCGACGACATTTTGATAACTGAAGTGCTAATCTCAAAATCAAAACAGGAAAAAAGGAAATGCGTCAAGTTCAAGTCGATCAAATTTTGATTGAAACACCCTCTATTACCTTGGCATAATTCTGCATAACTGCCCCACAACGGAAATAGATCTTTGAACACGCGGAATATTGCAGGTTACTGATGCCTACTGTTGTTGAGTACACTGGTCAGCAAAATCCGAAAAAAAGTCTTGAGATCAAGAGCTCCATGTAAATCTCCTTTAAAATGGGTCCCAAAACTTCCAAAAATAGTATTTTGACCTTCGGTGATTTGCATTTTTCTTCACAAACTGGCATTAAAAATTGAAATTTTGATATATTTTGAGAACCACTTAAATAATTGGCTTAGCTTAAATGTTAATGCTCGAGAATGCACTCAAGTGTCTTGTCCGAGCCTTACAAAAGCTAATGTACACCGTGTCCAATATATTCTCATACAAAATAAAACTCTATTTATTTCAAATCGATAATCCAGATTTTATTGCTAACTTTACCCATTATATTGCAATATAATATTGATCAACTACTACATATGTTTTGGAATAACACCGTTTTTAACCTTCTTGACCAGCTCCAGACATTTTTTGAAACCGTCACAGTCGGCACGCATGACTTTCATCGGCATTTCGTCCCAAATTCGTTTGATTACGGTTTTTAACTGGTTCATATTAGACGCCCTGTGGTCATTTACTTTCGTCAGCATGCATGACCATACGAAATAATCTAAGGGATTCAGATCTGGTAAACTGGAACGCCATTCATTCTTGTCCAAAAAGTCAGTCAAATTTTCTCGTCACCAGCCCTGAACGAGATTTGCAGTGGGCGATGGCGTTCCGTCCTGCTGAAACACAGAGTGATCATCAGTGGTAATTTGCCTAGCTTTCCAATTCCTCCCCAAACCATCACTGGCGTAGCACTTTGGAACCGTGGAATATTCCTATCACTCTCTGGAACAGTTCTCGAAGAGAGAGCCCACAATCTGTCGTTCTGGACATTGTGGGATTGTTGCAAGACGAATAACTTTTCGTCGGAAAAGATAAATTCTTCCCCACCGTGCCGCGACAAAAGCAGACTTGCTCTTTCGAGTCGTTTCTGCTTGGAAGGTTCCGAAACTCCGTGAACCTTACGTTTCTTGAAAGCTTGGAATCCGAAGTCATTTTGCAGTATATTGTGCATTGACGATCTCGAAACATTCAGATCTGCGGCCATTTTACATACAGAGCGCTGTGATTTTCGTTTAATCCGTTCCCTGATCACTTTAACAACTCATGCAGTCCACACCGTACGAGTACGACCGGATCTCTACCGGTCATCCAACCAGCAGGTGTCACGGTACTGAACTACCAACAACGAGAACGAGGAGCACTCGGACCGATGCATCCTCAAGTTCGCGCGAAAAGTTTGTCCGGATTCTGTGCCGGCACGGATCATTCCTCGCGAAACCGAGAATCCGATAGATGAGATCAGCCAACCTCTTTCAATAGTAGAACTCTCTCTCTCGCACTTCTTTCCTGTTCAACTTGCTTAAGAACCTCCCAGACGTCACTAAGAAGCGCATGTTGAACTTGTTTAATCAGTTCCTAGAGCTCAATATTGTACCGGATGATTGGAGACGGGTGAGAGTTATTTCCATTTAAAAACCTGGTAAGCCCGCGACCGCCCACAACTGCTATCGACCCATCGCGATGTTGTCGTGTATTTGGAAGTTTTTGTAGAAAATGATCCTTTTCCGTCTGGAAAATCGGATTGAGACGAATAACCTGCTTTCAGATACCCAATATGGTTTTCGTAGGGGTAAGGGAACGAACGACTGCCCCTTTTTGTATAATTTTTATGCCAAAGACATTGATGGTGGTCTAAGTGAGAACTGTACGTTGGGGCAACTTGCAGATGACGGCGTAGTGTCTGTCACGGGACCCAATGGGGTCGATCTGCAAGGACCCTTACAGGATACCTTAGACAATTTGTCTACTTGGGCTCTAGAGCTAGGTATCGAATTCTCTACGGAGAAAACTGAGTTAGCATAACCCAGCACAACTGAAGTTTCAATCTGGGAAGCCGATAACCATGCCATGCATTCAAATATCGTGGGGTCTGGTTCGATTCAAAGTGCACCTTGAGATCCCACATTGAGTATCTGTTATGTAGACAATGAGTTGTATGTTTTCCTTATGTTTGTTTTAATCCAGCAGTTCATTTTTTTTCGGATTACCCCATTTGTTCTTATCGCACTTGTGATCTAAGTTTTGAACAACCTGAGTTTACCATATCCAAAATAAACGCAAACATTCATCCTCCCACCAACCGAACAAACCCATTGTCCCATCCCGAACAGCTGCGTTCGCCACACATTTGCCTATCTTCTCGCCGAAATACCGACCAAAATCGCTTATCATGATTTCTGATGAATACTGTTGCCACCACATCATTGACGGTATTCAGTTTTGGTCAAAGCTCCTCTTTCCCTAAGCGCAGATCGATCCGACCTAGATTAGACCAGCATAGAGGTAGGACCTTCGCTCATATTCTCGGTAACAACAATGCAGGACAACTCACAGTAATCATCCGTTCGCCCTTCTTCAAAGTGTCGCAACCGTCACAACAAACAACAGTTATAAAACTCTCGCCGATATCCTTTGTGTGCCTGCCGTCTCGCTATATGACAAGAACGGAGATTCCAGGATATCGGCTCCATCTAAATCCAGAGTTGCAGCGTAAAGGCACTGATGGGCTAGGTTACAACTTTTTTTTTCTCACTGTCCCAAAATCGATTGCTATCAGGTGAAGGCGAGATTTGCGTTCTTTCAAAGTAAGGTAAAACTTCTCAAATTACCGAGTGCCGACTTTTCGAGAGGTAAACAAAAAGTAAGAAAGAATGAAAGAGGTTTATTTCTAGCTTATAGCATCAAAACTGGAGCACTTTCGTGTTCTTTTGTCGCTTCCTTGAGGCCGTCGTCGTCGTGAATGATGAATCAGCTTTTTCCTTTCGTTCTGCTAGGAATGAATAGCAAATCTGTCGCAGCTTTTAATGGTTTTGTTTCCATTTTCTTCGTTTCCACAATGGGCAGTGTTGCCATGCCGTGAAAGATGTCAACGTCCTCGGTGAAGATGTCCTTTCTCCTTGTCCGGCTGCGCACCTTTGCACCGATTAATCGTCTTATTTTACGCTTTCTCCCATTCTTCTGCTAGATTATCCTTAACGGTGAGCTCTCTGATCCTGATGGCTCTATTGTCCTTCTCAAGTACCCACACCGGAGGAATAAGCACACTAATAGTACTCGAGAGAAACAATGGAACCACTTTTCAACGGCATTGTTCCTTTCTTTTTTTTCTGCCGGGGCTTCTTTTTTTTTGCACCACTAGGACAACCATTACGGAAGGCAGTCAAACACAGCGGGAGGCTTTACGTTTCCACTCACTCACACGATAAAGACAAAGGGACAAAACTGAAAATATCAATTTGATCTATAATGGACAAATCTTATAATCACTGAAAACACATCCTGCTGGACGGTGATGGGTGGAAGATCTAAGCAAGCCGGTGATGAGGTGAATCGAAATGATGAGAGGTAGGTTCGATTGCTGTTAAGGACTCGAACGGGTTGTAAACTATTCTTGTTCTAATTGACACAAAGCATAACACTTGAATAATACGTAATGTTAGCGTAATATTAGTAATATTTGTTATATTATAAGGCTGTATTACACTTCATTATTCAATTGGACACAATGAAAAATTGGTCATTGTTCATGGAGTAAATGTATTATTTGTTTAACAAACATGTGAAGAACAATAATAATATAGATATTTTTAATTATAGATTATTGTTTTTTGATTCATGCATGCAGATTTATAGAAATTTTACGAAATTCAGCCAAATTTCCTAAAAATTACATTAATATCATGTTATGATATGTTTCTTAACATGTCTCAAAAATTCTTCGATATAAATTTGAATCCTTATTTTCAACTTTCATTACAACTTTTTAGTTTACTCTTCGGTTGCAAGATTGTTAGACACTCATCTAAACTTCTCAAGACTATAATAAAGTGTTGTTTGTTTCTGCAGTGCAGTGATTAATTACCAAATATTTAGTGTGATATAGTGAATCTTGTGCCGCATTATAATTCCCATCGCGCACAGAAAGTGTTTTTACAACCAAATCAGCTGAAGAAGATTGGTCTCCCGTGCTGGTTGTTGTTCAATTTTGGAAATTTTTGCCCCAGTGACAGCTGGCGGCCGGTGAATATTTTTTGCACATTGTTTTTTGGTCCTCTGTGCAGGGTTGCCACATTATTTTTTGTTCCCATCTTTAATTTTTGCCAAAAAAAATCTTTTTTATCTATGTTAAGCTGCAAAAATCTTGGTAAAAATCTTTACTTAAAATTTTGTACTCTATAAGGAAAGCAGATCTGTATACGAGGGACTCATGTTCTCGGGGGAAATCGATCATCACACTAAGCTTCTGACAGGCCAGTATTGACATGATCATGATTCATGTGGTTTTTGTTTTGATTACTAAATTTCCACGATAGGTGAAAAACATCTAAATGGAATTAACAATCATTCATTGTAATGATCCGTGTAAATTAATTTGTTATATTAAGAATTTGGCTGTGAGGTTAATATTAGCTGATCAACTTCTCCTTTCCTCATTTGGCATCCATGTGTCCGTACTCAGGCGGTTCCGGATTTTGGACTTATTCAGATTGTATTGCGAAAAAACTCGCTCCATTTCTTCATAAAGGGTGTCCACGATGAAATTGCCACACACAAAATTGATTCGCAAAATTCGAGTTTTCATCCGATTGCCATCAAATTTTCAGGGATTGAGAAATAACTATTAAACTTCATTTTACCATTTCACTCGTATTTTATTTACCGTCCATACGCAAATGCCCGCACCTTGGCCTTAACCCCGGCCATAATATTCTGCACAACCTGTGAATCAACCGTTTTTTGCATGTAAACCCATACTTTCTACAGTTCCTCGACTGTCTTCACTACCTTAGGTCGTTTAAGAAGGTGCTGCTTCATAATCGCCCAGTACTTCTCGATGGGGCGGAGCTCCGGAGTGTTGGGAGGGTTGAACATTTTCGGCACGAAATTGACCTTATTGTCCGCATACCACTTCAGCACGTCCTTGGGTAGTGGCATGAGGCCAAATCCGGCCAGAAGATTGTTGGGACGTTGTGAGCCTTCAGGAGAGGAAGCAGCCGCTTCTGGAGGCACTCTTTATGTACACCTGTCCGTTCATCGTGTCCTGGGTCACGAAGGTGCACTCCGCTGCAGTGCAGATGGCTGCCAAACCACACAGATAAATAAACACTGAATTTTCTGCGTTATCTAATGCATAAAGGGAATGCTAGATTTGGCAGAACATAATGGGATATTTCATATTAAAGCCAGATAACGCCTGAATCGACCTGTTGTATGAAGATTGCAAACAATATCGTTGTTTACGCTCCTTTGGCGATTACACGAGGAAATTTACGCGGTATTTTTTCTGTGGGAATTTCTTCGCAAATTTGGACATCTTCTGAATGCGGACATGCTCCGGAACGCTGAACTTATCCTTGGCCGTGAAAAACAGGTTGCCGGGGATCTGTTTGAAGTCGGCCTTCACATATGTTTCGTCGTCCATGATGCAGCATTCAACTTTCGTCAGCATGTTGAGGTACAACTTCCTGGCACGGGTTTTGGCGGACTTGTTCTGCTTCTCGTCGTGATTAGAGGCCTTTTGTACCTTGAACGTTCGAAGCCCAGGCTTAGTTTTGGCCTTCTGGACAAAACTTCGGCTTAGGTGCAGCTTCTTAGCCACATCCCGAACGGAGGCGTTCGGATTTCGGTTGAAGGCCCCAACTACGCGGTTGTGATTTTTGGTGTTGTACGGAATACTTTTTCCTTCACTTCTGGGCTTCCGGTCGGTGGTCAACCGTTCCTCGAACCGCTTAATAACTCGCGACACCGTGGAATTCGCGATTCCCAACGGTTTAGGGATGGAACGATGCGAGAGATCCTTGTTCTCGTGATGAATGCGCAAGATTTTATCACGCACGAGCTGTTCTTTCGACTCCATTTCCGCGAGTTTTCAACACAGGACTTTAAAACTTGCAGGATGTAAATAATGCACTATGAACTAAATCCACCCAAATTTTCATTAAATTCTACCCAACGGTTAAAAAGTTAGAGCAATTTCATAGTGTGGCAATTTCATCGTGGACACCCTTTAAGAAAGCGTAATTAGTGAAAAGTTCGCAGTGAACGTTCTTAGCAAGTGAAAAGCCAGCTTCCCATCTGGTCGTTTGAAATACAGACGTTTCTACAACAAGTTTCGAAGTCTTCTGATTCTTCCACCTTGTTTTCTTTGCAGGTGGTTACCATCCTTAGCTCACAAAAATCATTTCCAATGCCTGTTTCTCACCGCTTTAAAAAAATTACGGACATTGTTCAATAAACGAGTTGAACTCCTTCAAGGGACACATGCAGTAGTCAGAACTGGATCAGAGCGCTTAGTGATCTGATTAATCAAATCGGTATAGAAAGCACAGCAGATCGAGTAAAAAACCTCCATCATGGTATCATCGAGAATTTCGGATCTAATCATTTCTCCTGCAGCTACCCCGATTTGTATTTTCAACTTCTTACGATTTTTCTCGAAATCTGAAACCCCTACATCCGTTAGGTGTTTTTGGCAATCATCCTCACAAAAATGAGCAGGAAGCCTCAACAGCGAGGAATTCTGTAGTTTTTGACAGGAAAATACGATTCGCTTTGTCGGTAAGAGGCAATACTTAGCTTAGGAAGTGGAAAGGTGGCTGCGTAATCGGGTCATTAAGTTGACAACAATCAAACCTTCGGAATCGGGAATTTTGTGGATCGTTTAAGGCTTGCAGGACAAGTAACTGCATATATATCACATCATTTGATCCAGGTACAAAAGCAGGTTGTTGCAAGCACAAAGAGCTAAAAATCAAATCAAATGAGGACAGTCAGGTTTCAGCAGCATCTTGACAGATCGATCATTACCGAAATTCTATCTGATGCAAAGCCAACAAACCGTTTTTTTTGTTGATCTGTAACTGTTTATTAATTGCAAAAAAACAGCCAAAAACATTATTCTATTGAAGTCATATCTGGAGAAATATATGTAAGAATTCTTGCAGATATCCTAGAAAAAAATTTGAAAAATAATTCTACAAAATATCCATTGCAAAATTTTTAGAGTTAAGAATTAAATATATGAGACATTGGAATTCATGTATAAAATTCTTATTAGATTTCTTCAAGAATTACTTTAAGAATAGCCTTATAGTTTGTTACCGCGATCACGTTTTTAAGTAAAAGAATCAGTGTTTTCGATTGGATTAGGAACGACACAGCTTTATTAACTCCGACGACTATAACAAAACGATATTCGATGCAATGTCTACTGATGTCTATTCGATAGTATAATGCATTGATTAAACCTATTCTTATCGGTTTTATTCTGGAAAACTATGATATAAGGAGGTAAAAAATTAATACAAGTTCGTAAATGGCCAATAACGATCGGCAGCATGATCGATTGATGTGACGGACAGATAAGAATAGTGCGTAAGTGACAAGAAAGAGTGCACTACTGACTGATAATTCGAGCATATGGAACTGTTCGTAAAGTATGTTGTGTCTTAACATAGTTTTTGTGTAACATTTCAGGTGTCCTCCAGGAATTCTTTCAAAATAACAAAACTTTACAAGATCAGGGATTCTTCCAAACATTTCATCACAAGAAAGTTTTGAAAAACTCCTGAAAGAATCCCTGGAGGAATGCACAAACGTCTGAAGAATACCTATAGAAACGCCAGAAGGAATATTTAAAGAAATTTCTAAGAATCTTTGAGAAATTCTATAAAGTCTCGAGTAATTCATGATTAGGGCCTGAAAGCCATTTGTAAACAATGACTTAAAACGTTGATCGCTCACGAGCCACATGAATCCTACTATATCCAGCAACTCCATACACTGAAAATTTATTTTCGTAAAGTAGCTTTCACGCGTTTCGTAAACATGGATTTTGTACATAGAACAAATGTCTCGTATATTGTATGAAACATTCATAATGCTTTTTACCTGGTGACAGGCATTAATAGCGATTTGGGTGAAAATTATAACGCTGTTGTTCCCTCATCGGTGCCCAGACTTAAAGTGATGGGCATGAGTGAGAAGTTTTCCTTCGACGATTTCATTCGAATTTTAAAAGATCAAAATGAAGACATCCCGATTAATGAAGTTGAAATAATAAGAACGTATGAAAATGCACGCTTCAAGTACAACAAGTTTAATACGGTAATTGAATTATAAAAACACCTATGATTAATATTAAATTTGATTGGTGTCGTGTTGTTCCTGTGATTCAAGTTTTGAGATGTTTCAAATGTGGAGAATTAGGACATATGAGCATGGATTGTAAAATAATGTAGCATGCTCTAAGTTTCACATTTGAATGCAGATTTACGTTAGATGGTTAAAGTACAAACAGTTTAAATCGAACATAAGTAAAACTAAATTCATGGTAATTTTGCGGAATCGAGTTAACGAAGACGTCTCTGTTAATATTGATGATGAGACAATTGATCGCATTCGTGAGATTAAATATCTTGGCGTGATTATTGATGATAGATTAAAATTTAACTCTCACATTGACGATGTCATCAAGAAAATAGCCAAGAAATGCGGTATTCTCTGCCGATTGAAAAAAGATTTTACTATTGCTAGTAAAATACAATTGTACAAATCTATCATCTCTCCTCACATTGAATTTTGCCCTTCCATTTTGTTTTTAGCTAATCAAACACAAATATCGAGATTATAGCTATAACACTAGAAACGCGGATGATGTTAGAACACCATATTTTTTGTACGGAGCTTCACAAAATTCGTTGTTTTTTAAATGTGTAAATGTTTTCAATTCGATGCCTATACACATCAAACGTGCAGCAACACTAACAGATTTTAAGAGACAATGTATTTCACACATCAACGCTGCCTTTTGAGCAGCTACTCTGTTAACTTTTTACTCTTGACTAATTTTGTATCTTGACATTGTTATGGGGCACAAACAAACTATTATTTTCGCCTCGATGTTGATGATGGATTTAAAGTTTTTATTTTGTTATCGTATTTTAAAGTAGTTTTTTTTTGTGTAGTCTTCAAAAATTTGAGCCTCGCGCGCGGTATACAGGTATAAAGGACTTCTTCTTGAATTTACAAAAAATATCGGCCTTCGATGCTTCATAAGATGCCACGAAATAGTAGTGGGTTGCCTGGTTGATTGTCGGGGAATTCTCTGTCAATTCTGTTGTGGTTGAAAGTAAAAGTTTGACTAGCGCCGGTCCAGGATTTTTCCGGTTAGGAAATTTTCTCGATTTCCCTTATTGGGGATATCCTTGGTCATCCCAAAACTAAGGTGGCGGTTCCATTAGTGTTGGAATTATATCGCTGTAAAGCAAATGAACAGTTTTTGAAGAAGTTTATATTTGTAGATGAAATCAGTTCGTTTTTTGTTTTGCATAACTAGTTGAATTGTTTTTTAAATAAATTATCTATAGATAAATCTTCTAGAACAAACTTTTGTAGGAGTTTGTGATGGGACCATCATCACAATAAAAAAAATCATCTGCAAACGCCAGTAGAAACGGAAATTAGAGAATATTCTGGTCCATTATCTCTAGTTCCGGTAATTTTCCAGCAATTTTACGAATTATATCTTGGATAATGTAATCATATATATATATATATATATATATATATATAATATATATATATATATATATATATATATATATATATATATATATATATATATATATATATATATATATATATATATATATATATATATATATATATATATATATAACAGCCCTGTTTGTCTGTCCGGTGACTAGCCAACCAGACGCAGCACGCGGGGAAATTCTCACAAAAATAAAATATTTGACACTTCAATTCTTTTTACTAAAAAACAAAACCAGTGACAACCTTAGACAACCAGACACAGCATTTGATGAAAAAAATCACAGACAACAGACGTTGAAAATTTTGATTTTTTTTAATGTAGAAAAGAATCTATCACTCTTAGACAACCAAATGCAGCTGTTGCTGGAAATAACACAGACAACAATAAAAACGCCGTCATTCGACAAGCGGGCCCACATGTCAAATACGCCATGAGCGCCGTCGTGGCCTATCGTCAATCTACTGATTTTTAATTCAATCACTAAAATCAGTAAACGATGGAAACTGTATTGAGTGTCATATCTGTTTGTCTTTGCCGAGAAGATCGAGCTGACGAAGCTGAGGATGCTTTGTTGTTAAATTTTGACATTTCGTGTCGGTCACTATCCTCATCGCAGCCAACTTAACTCCGATGTTCTTTACACGGAACCATAAATCTACCCAAATTTGAGTTGTTTTCACCCTTTTCACCTATCTCAATGGTTGTAGGCCAATATGAGTAAAGTGAACATCGCGCTGGGTAGTTCAAATTTACACCCAGATTCCTATCTTCAAGTAGAAGCTAACAACCTTAACTTAATTAGGTAAGGTATAAGGTATTTCCTTGACGTGATAATAAGTTCTGTAACTAATATATTTATCAATAAATTACATTACATTAGGCAAAACCAGTGACGACTCCGAGCGGAACAGTATCAGGGGCTCACTGATCATGTGGAAAATTTGGAAGCCGATGGGAATGTGGCAGCCGGCGTCCCAGACCTTTTCATTACGTTTACGGCTAACCCTAATTGGGCAGAAATCGTTGACAACCTCCGATCGACCCGATTTGGTGGTTAGGGCACTACATCTGTTACATTTCGCTGCCGTGTCGAACGAACAGAGGCAGCAACCGCTACAAGCGTAAATAACACATGAACCGTTTATATTGAAAAAAAAAAACACTTGCCACGGGCGCTACTGCGTCCACAAATAAACTAGTTAAATATTATTGGAGATAACGGGCAACCTTGCTTGATTTCTTTTCCTCTTCTTACCTCTCCAGATAACTGGTTGTTCCATAACACTCTTTTAACTTCGTCTTTCATGCTAGCCTTAACTCTATCTACTAATCTTCTCGGTACTTTTAGATGTATCAGGATGTCTCTGATATTATTTACTTTCACAGTGTCAAATGCTTTTTTAATGTCCAATGCCAATACACACAATTCCTTTTCTGCATTCCAATTCTTCCATACATATGGTCTTCTGTCTGTTGTTTGTAAATAATGAAGATATATTTTTGAGAAAGTTATGTTTCAATTAATTGACGGTGTACGAACAAGGAATTGCGTCGTTACGCTTTTACGTACGTTTCCTTCTTTTAGTTCGACCAAGAACCAACGCAGTTTCACTAGCGTACTTTTTACATGTGAGCCTATACATTTATTTTATTTCTGCACACGCTATCATTGAAGTTTTTTTTAGAAATTTGGAAAATATATTGCATAGCAACGCTCTGTGAAATAATCAACAGAAGAAGTGCTAAGAGCTTAATGGCCTACTATTCTAAGAAAATCTACAAATATATTTTGAAACAAATTTAAATCCAACTTAAATTCCACAAACATAAACAAAAAATCGTCAAAATATGTCCTCCCTAGTGTTCAAGGAAACGCAAAATATACAAATAAACTGCCCAAGTATCCGACCAGAAGCCAGCGACCGTTTCCGATTGGCCACTGAGCTGGAAACAGATTTGGCCCTCATCTTTAATTTCAATAGGCTCTGATTGTTTTGTGTTCCCATTTTGAATGTACGCATAACGCAGCACAGTTGTTATAGGTTCTAGTAGTAGGGGAGGATGGTACAAAATGCACCGTTTAAGCAATATCGTGAATTTCTAGGTAATTAAAGCGGAAATATAGGAATAAGTTATTGAGTATGGTGCATTACGATGTTTTCGTTGTAGATCAAATGTGATTTAAATTCTAAACGATGGTTTTTCATGATATTTTAAACCTTTTCCAATATGATGCCAAGACGACTTCAGGGTAAAACGCCCGTTTTATTGCTCAATATGCACCCTAAAATTGGGTTAAAACGCACCACAACACTGCACTATGGTACGAATGAACAAATTTCGCGACAAAAATCGATAACTCAAAAACCATTAACTTTAGACAGATGATGTCTTCTGGAGATTTAATTTAAAAAATAAGATCTATCTTTTGATTTGGGTGGTGACTAGGTTTGTCCTTTTATACTGATAATACAATTTTCAACTTTTTATTCATATGATTTAGAGGGTTTTTTCGCTTGTACAGAATTGTAGATATTTTAATTTAATGAAACTTTGCATATGTAAATACATAAATATAATTAGAAAAATGTGCATAAAATGATGTAAATTAATGTAAGTAAACAAATGTGAATGTGTTAACACAGACAAACATACATAACCCTTGCAGTTTCTTTCGTCGATTACGCATTGAACATCCACTTCAAATGTTTCTTAGTTGGTAGTCGCCACAGATTTCGATTTTCTTACGTTTAACGTTAACACACTACCGCCATTTATTCAGCTTAATCATTCATCACAGTGTGCTGAACAGAACGCGCAGGTGTGTTAGTGACGATGATTTGTAGTGTCAAATGTTCGATATGTTACGTCTGTTTGTCTGTGATATATTTTTTTTTATTAAAAAAGGAGATGGATTAATATAAAAATATAAACATTTTCATTAAAAAAAAAGTTAATGGTTTTCGAGTTATCGATTTTTGTCGCGAAATTTGTCCATTCGTACCATAGTGCACTGGTATATTATGCACCACATTAATGGGATAGCATGCACCGCTTGTAAAAAGTAAAAACACTGCTATAAAAAGTTACTCATTAGATGTGTAAAGTTGCAACATATCGCCACGTCCTCTTAGCTCTGTTTGGTTGTCAAGCAGCCAGTGGCTATAGAATAAAGACGTTGCGCAAAACGTTGTGATATGTTGCCAACTCCTCATTATATACACGCTTTGAAAAAAGTACCCAAAGGAGCAGTTAAATGTGGGTAGCAAGTTGGGTTTATTTGTGTTTATCTACCATTGGGTTCAAATTACATACTTTTGAGTAGAATTTTACCAGAAGTAAGTTTTGTATACCCAACATTGGCTTCATACATTTAACCGCTCCACTGAGTATTTTTTTCTTATCGTGTAGACGTATACATAACGACATAGTGCGTTCTGCCCCAGTTTTAGTTTCGCATGCTTTTGTCTAAATATTCTGAAAATACGTGGAATTATAGTGAAGTTTTGACACTATCTTGATGTTTTGTTGTGTGCGATATATGTGAAGTGGATTTATTATAAACCATGGATATTAACGCTTGTTAAAAGCTTATTTGAATAACACTATTATTTACATGTGAGTAACAGTCGGGACAATTTCTTAGATTTTGATCATATTTGGTGTATATAGTGCCTTAGCCTACTACCAAATTATGAGTTATGCTGTTTTATTTAAAATTTGATAATATATAATTCCATTAAATCTATAGTTTTAAAGATTTGAGCATATTTATTGAGTGGGTCATTCTACCCCACCAGTGCATTTTGTACTGTTCTCCCCTACACATCACGACAAAGGACTACAAACCTTGCCTGCTGCTTTTGAATTGACATCGCAGACGCCCTCTCCCCATCAAAGGCGCATCGGTTCGAAGCTTGCCTCTGGTTTGCGTTTGATCGTTTTCTCCAGATAGCACCTCCAGTCAGTCCGTCCTGTGAGCTGGGGAAAAAACATCTGTCCCGAAGTATATTTGCGTAGTGTCACTTTGACAAACTCGCAGCAGCAGAGGGCGCTCACTGGGAAAAATCCCTTTGAAATCTCTGCCTCATTCAAAGCAGCGGGACCAGAAAATAGAAGCTGATAAGTTTGTGTCGCCCGTCCCTGTGTTTATTCATCAGGACGATGTTCCTGGATTCGTCCATTCGTCGTCCTTCTATGTGAAGAGCAGAGATTTGTCTGTTTGTGACATACCTTTCTACCTAACTACACAAGCAAAAGGCTGCGTGGCGTCTGACCAGCATGGTTTCAGTTTTTCCATAGCCAAGAGACTCAATAGCGCGGGAACGGAGCACAAACTCGTTATCTGCCTGCGTCCATTTTGGACATCTTGTTTTGATTTTCAATTAACCTAATCAGTGTTTGCTGTTTATGATCGCATCGGTCAGATTGGAAAGCACCACCATCTCTAAAGTGCGGACAGTGGTTGATTTTTTTTTCGGTTTTCGGAAGAGAAAAAATGAGGCTTGACTTGTCTCCTGCGTGCTTATTGATGGTTTTATTCCTGTCCTTGGGCTGCGTTGGCAGATGTGTCATTGGCAGAACGGAACACCTTGCCTAGACCGCAATCTAGATGCCAATCTCCTGCTGCACACGAATGCGGGAGGGCTCTCTTATCGGGAATGTTCGTACAAAACGGAAAAATGCAACATGATATGTGATAATTGCTTTGCGATTGAAGCAACGATAGACAAATCGATCGATGATTGAAACTTGCTGATGCGAGCCAAATGCAATTACTTTCTGTAAAACACGTTGATGGAATGATATCCTAATTGAAGTGATTGTTTCTAATCGATTTAGCTACAATCAGCACCGCGCGGGTGGTCCGTGAAACTTCAAAGCAAAGGGTTAATGAGGTATTCGGTAGAGATGACTTTGAGGTCGCAAGATCAGGGTCGTTGCGCCAAGGAGTATTTCGCGATTTGTACTGATTTTGCAATTTTCGAGGATTAGGCGTAAGTTTGCAGAGAAATTTTATACTGAATTTTAATCCATTAATGTATCCTTCTCACTTGACACTGTTAAAATTGCCACAGCTCTCTTTAAAATTTTCATTTTATGGTAAAATTGATGGACTTTTTCCAGAATGTTTGGAATAAATAAGTCGCTGAATGTGTTTTTGGAATCTTTTAAAAGATCTAGGTTATTCATCATTATTACCTTTTCATAATTCTGCATAACTGTCCCTCAATGAAAATAGATCTCGGAGCGCGAGCGAATGATTACATGCTTCTAGTGCCTCCTGTTGTTGATCAACTAGTGTTGATTATCTTTTATATGAGCTACTAAACACTGAACATTTATTTTTTTAAATTAGCTCTCACTCGTTTCGTAAACATGGATTTTGTACATAGAACAAATGTCTCGTATATAATAGAAAACATTCATATTGATTTTATTTTGGAAAAATGATATCATTACCACTCTATGTATAATACACAAAATGAATTTCATGAGGACCAGCCAATCGCTGCTTCTGTTTTATAGTACTCATGCCTGATGGTGTTGCTTCTGGGATGGGCGAGAATAATTTATCTATCCCAAAATAAAAATTAAAGCGCTGACAAGAGTGATTATTGCATATCAAGTATCTTCTCGCAAGTAATCATGGCCTAGTTAGATCAACCACAGATTCAATAACAGTTCTTTCCTTAAAAAACTGGATTGGATCCTATGTTACAAACATTAAAAACGCTGGACAACTCCACGTGGTTGCGCTTTTTTTTTGTCAATTAAAGCGATGTCCATTTAGAATCCGGAACAATAAAATCAACTGTATCTAGGTAACGGATTGACGTACAAATAAGTTCAATACATCAAAACAAAGGTAATTTACTGTACTTTAAAATTGCCATATAAATCATTTTTCTTCGTTTCTGATGAAAATTCGAAAAACTTTTTTCTTTATTCCTCCCATCAAACGCTGCACACCTCCGGCGTCAACTTCCTTGGCACATTTATTCCACATTTTGGTCATCTGAGCCATTTTTCATATTTTCTTAAGCTTCCGCTTCATTATTGCCCAAAATCTCTCGACGGGCCGGAACTGCGGACAGTTGGGTGGATTTATGTTTTTATCGATGAAATCTACGTTATTATCGCGGTACAACTGGATGACTTCCCAGATGTAGTGGCAACTCGTCAAATCCGGCCAAAACTTCACGGGTCTTTATGGGCTGTAATGAAAGGTAGTACGTGGTTTTTGAGGCATTCTTCATTGTACAGCTTCGAGTCCATCGTGTTATTCGTCACGAACACTATGGTCTTTGCTCCGCAGCTGCATATCCCTGGCCAAATCATCAGTTTTTTTTTGGCAAATTTGTCCATAAAAGCAAACTTAAACTTCGCCGGACCATCTCCTCGTGTCGACGCCATGAAGAATTTTTACCAGGAAGCTGTCCGAAACCCATTTTGACGTAGGTTTCATCGTCGATGAGCAGGCATCCATGGTACATCGTCAAAACCTACTGGTACAATTTCCGAGCTCGAGTTTTGGTGACGAAACTTTACTTCAACGTTCTGTTTTGTTGTTTGCTGGCTCGATCAGAACGATGTCCTGCTCGTAAACGAATTCTTCGAACGGTATTGTGAGCAGCAGCGTATTTTTGTGCGATTTCATCATCTGATAGTCCAGGGTTTGCTCTGAGGGTTCTCAACAACTTCTGGTTCAGCTTGCGATCATATGTTCCACTACGACGCTTACCTTGAGGCACTTGAACCACACTCTTTTGCTCTCTGAGACGTTTGAGCACATCATACACGGTTAATTTGGCGATTAACGTTTTTGCGATTTTTATTGCGACCATGTTGAATTATTAACGTGGTTGTGCAGGATTTTTTCTCTCCTCTCGGCTTGCATCTGGAACAACTATTGACTCATTGCACGAAACACCGTGAAATTTATACCACAGAAACTGGGCGAGTAGGTTAACAAAACGCTGTAAAAAGCGGTCACTTTCCGTGCCGCTGCAACACACTAAGTGATTCCGGATTCTAACTGGACAGAACTTTACATTTCTAGTCGATATAGTAGATCTGTTAGTCATCCAGAGAGGCGTTCCTTTTAAACAGCCATTTCCAAACACTACAATGCACGCCAAGCTACTTTTTGCCACGCTAGCGTGTGCATTATATTCGCCACTTTGACTTCGTGCTTCCAGACTAAAATGCAACGCGGTGGGTACAACACCAGTGTCGGTGGTCGTGGTTTGGCTTCGGACATCGTGTTGGATGTTTCGGCAAACACTACAGCCGAGTGTTTCCGATTGTGTCCGGATGCGCAGAACACGCGTGGTTTATTTGTTTTATTTCTAACCGTGCCGTGCTTGTTAAACTAAATCAGGTTATGCGCCCGTCACCCAACAGCCAAGAAGATAAACCAATCAGTCAAATTATTAAATTTTGGATTCATTTACTGTTGAGAGCTTTCTTGTGATCTAAACCACTCGGCTCGTTTTTTCCCCAAAAATCTAACACTGCGTTAAAATCAAATCACGAGCTTGTGCACTCGTGTCGCGTGCATTGCGTTGCGGGTTCATCTTTAAGCACGAAACTAATGTGGTGAATTACAGCCACATGGTGGCCGTCAACTTCGGTTCTCGTACAGAACGGTCTGGCGTGCTTATAAATATGTGACAAAATATTCGTAGCTCTGTGTGTTGTTTTCGAACAAGGCACGAATGTCCTTTCTTTGTCAACAAATGCTTTCGACAGTTGCGTGTGCCCGAAGGTATCTTCATGAAAACCACGATACACGCAAATTCTACGAGAAGTTGAGCAGCTCGCGCGAAGGCTACGTACCACTTGCCAATATGTTCAAAGACCTGGATGGTGACCTTCTCACAAAAGAGTTTAAGGTGATTGAAATGTGGAGGCAGTACTTCGACGAGCACCTGAACAGCATTTCTACAGCGAACGAAAGTAACACGGTAATAAATCTAGGAACACGCGCAGAAGATGACAAGATCCTGACTTCAACCTGTGAGGAGGTTGAGGAGGAAATTAGTCGATTGAAACCAACTTGACCAACTCACAAGCGAGCTATAAAAATACGGTGGTAAAGCACTGGCCATGACAACGATGGATCGAATGATGAGTGTCGGCCGAGTATCAGGAACATTCTCGAGTCCCTTCGAATCTCCGAGAGGGCTATGGCACGGTGATGGATTGTCGTTTTTGTTGTTTAACATTGCATTGGAGGGTGTGATTTGAAGAGATGGGATAGACACGAGTGGCACAATCTTCAGCAAGTCTGTCCAACTATTTGGCTTCGCCGACGACGTTGATTTTGTAACTTTGAGACGATGGCGGACATGTACATCAGACTTAAGGCTGAAGCTGGTAGGATTGGGCTTATGATTAATGCGTTGAACACAAAATACATGCAGGGAAGAGGATCACAAAAAGACAATGTTAGCCTCCACCCACGAGTTCAGATCAACGGTGATGAAATCGAGGTAGTAGACGAATTCGTGTATCTAGGCTCATTGATGACCGCCGATAACGACAACAGCAGAGAGATACAAAGGCTCTATATGGCTTGCAATCGCGCCTACTTTGGACTCCGAAGGACGTTAAGATCGAACAAAGTTCGCCGAACAACAAAGTTGGCCATCTACAAGACATTAATTAGACAAGTATGTCTCTACGGCCACGAAACATGGACATTGCTAGCGGAGGACCAAGTTTGTGTCTTTGAACGGAAGGTGCTGTGTTGGTGAGGCAGGTTATTTTTAGATCATGGATTCACTGTGGTAAGTGATGCGATCAATGAAAGCGCAGTATATAGCTTTATTTTAAATCTAGTTAGTGATAGAAAGAGGCAAGTGACAAATGGCGAGGAAGGGGACGGGTCTGGGATTAAACTCCCGACCATCTGCTCAGTAAGCAAAATGGGAAACCACTGAGCTACCATGCCACGTCTGTACAGTTTTTTTTAAGGAAAATAGAAGAAAAAGCTCAACCATAGTAGCCAAGGTAATCTTTTTATTTTGATATTTTACCAAATTTCAATCAAACCACCTTTTATAACTATGAGTAAAACTAATCTAAAATCAAAGAAATTATCGGTTTACCCAAATTTGTGTATTTGATCCGGTTACCGAATTTTTATGATTTTGGGTTAACTTTACTCAATTTTGGTTAAATCCGAATGAACGTGTACCACACGAACACTCAAAAAAATCGACACGTTGTTTTCACGTAAAATTTCACTCCATCTGAACACGTAACCAAATCTTCAGTAATATCATGTAAACATTACGTGCCAGTGAATTGTACGAGAAAAATCACGTAAAATTTATGAAATTTTCACGTAGAATGTGAATTTATGTGAAAATCACTTAGCTTTCACGTTAATTCCACGAGTTTATTATTGGTTTTGACAGTGAAAGAAAATTTCGTGCCTTTCACGTGGAAACAACATGTAAATTTTTTTGAGTGTATTGTCACAAGAACGAAGCATCTCTATCCAGGGTTTTTTTTATTAAGGCAAATCTCACATTGAGAGACTCTCTTTCATTACTTTCGATCTTTACTAAAGACGCCCTCGAAAGCTTTATAATGGCGCTGTTATGAATTAAAAAGAGTGAGCCCGAAGAGAATCTCTCAATGTTAAATTCGCCCTAATGAAAAAAAAACCCGAGATATGTTCAAAACCAACATCCGTGCATTCCAAAAAATTGTCAAGTTATTTCCTCGTGAAACGCACGTAATTGTCGTCCTCTGCCAAAACAAGTAATAAACACGTGGAATTCACGTCAGAGCTACGTGATTTCCACGTAAACCCACAATCTACGTGAAAATCACATAAATGTTACGTGATTTTTCACGTGCAATTCACTGGAACGTAATGTTCATGTGATTTTACTGAAGAAGATTTGGTTACGTGCTCAGGTGAAAGTTACGTGAAATTTCACGTGAAAACAACGTGTCGATTGTTTTGAGTGAGCATTCTACGAAAAAAGTACTACGTCAACTACGAAAATTTTGTTGATGAATAGAAAAATATCCCAAGTAACATTGCCAAAACCATCCAGCTTTAATAAGCTTTAATAAGTTTGCAACAGGGATTCAGCTTTGATGTTCTACCTTGCGAATGAAATACTTATCGTGAAATTTCTATGCGCCCCTATACAGGAATAGAAAAGAGAGACGTAACCCGAGCAAAGGATGATACCAAATTGATAACAAGTTCTAATATCAGGTTATCATGTTTTGATCACTGAATATGTTATCATTCAGGCTGAATAAACAGCCAAAATAACAGAACGAATAACAAAAAAAAAAAATACTCGTTGAATATCATAATAATAACTTATTTTGTTATCACTGGGAACAACTTGATAACAAATCCTGTATTGTAAGCAAATTCATTGAAATAGTAACAAATTATGTTATCAATTTTAAATCAAAATCTCATGCTAATAACTCAAAAAATATTTTGATTAAAAGCAAAATTTCTTGATATATGTATAGTTTTACAATTCAATTTAATCTATATAATAAAAATGAGTTGGGGTTTCCTTTGTCACGATTTAACTCGCGAGCGGAAGAACCGATCAGCGTGAAATTTTACATGCAGAGATTTTTGGGACCGGAGAATAATCTTATGATGGTTTGAGACCCCTCCCTTGACTGGAAAGGGGGGCTCCCATACAAATGAAACACAAATTTCTACACAACTCGAGAACTAATCAAGCAAAAGAAACCTAATTTAGCATGTGTGAGTTTTTGAAGGCAAAACAGGTTTTTATGGTAGCTTGAGAACCCTCCCCGTCATAAAAAGGGGGGCTCCCATACAAATAAAACACAATATTCTGCATAACTCGGGAACTAATCAAGCAAACGGAACGAAATTTAGCATGTGGTGGTTTTTTAAGACAAAAAATGTTTCTATGTTGGTTTGAGACCCTTTCCCATCCTAAAAGGGGGGGGGGGAGGCTCCGATACAAATGAAATACACTATTCTGCATGACTCGAGAACTAATCAAGCAAATGGAACCAAATTTAGTATGTGATGGTTTTTGAAGACAAAAAATTGTTCTATGTTGATTTGAGACCCCTCCCCTTTCTAAAAGGGGGAGAACCCATTCAAATGAAACGCAAATCCTTGCATAACTCGAGAACTAATAAGAGAAATGGAACCAAATTTCGCATGTGGAAGTATTTGAATGAGGGAAATGTTTCTATGGTGATTTGATTCTTCCGTCATATGATGAGGAAGCGGGGAGGGGGTGCTCTCAAACAAGTGGAACACAAATTTCTACATAACTCGAGAAATAATCAAGCAAATGGAACCAAATTTGGAATGGACGAGTTTGTTAAGGCATTAAATGTTTTTATGGTGGTTCAAAGCCCCTCCTCCCTCTAAAAAGGGAGGCTCTCATACAAATGAAACAAATTTCAACCAAACATGAGAACTATACCTACTGCATGCCAATTTGTATTCAGTGGTTTTTGGGTCCGGGAAAGCATCTTATGATAGTTCGAGAGCCCTCCCGCTTCTAGAAAGGGTGGGATCCCATGCAAATGAAAAACAAATTCCTGCATAACTCGAGAACTAATCAAGCAAATGGAACCAAAATTGGTATGAGTGAGTTTTTGAAGGCAAGAAATGTTTAAGTGGTAATTTATGACCTTTCCTCAGTCTGAAAAGGGGGGCTACCATACATACAAAATACAAATTTAAACCAAACATGAGAACTATCCCTACCACTATGCAAATTTGTATGCAGGGGTTTTTGGGTCCGGGAAAGGATCTTATGATATTTCGACACCCCTCCCGCTTTTAGAAAGGGAGGCTCCCATGCAAATGAAAAACTATTTTCTGCATAACTCAAGAACTAATCAAACAAATGGAACCAAATATGGCATGTGGAGGTTTTGTAGGCAAGAAATGTTTCTACGGTGGTTTGAGACCCCAAGCAAAAGAAACCACATTAAGCATGTGTGAGGTTTTAAAGGCAAGAAAGGTTTCTATGATGGTTTCAGATTCCTCTTCGCCCTGAAAGGGGGGGGCTCCTATACAAATGAAATACAATATTCTGTATAACTCGAGAACTAATCAAGCAAATTGAACCAAATCTGGCATGTGGAGGTTTTTGAAGGAGAGAAATGTTTCTATGATGATTTGAGACCCCTCCCTTTTCTAAAGGGGGCGGGGGCTCCCATACAAATGAAACACAAATTTATGCTTAACCAGTGAACTAATCAAGAAAATGGAACCAAATTTGGCATATGGAGGTTTTCAAAGGAGAGAAATGTTTCTATGATGATTTGAGACCCCTCCGCCTTCTAAAAGTGGAGGGAGGGATCTCCCATATAAATGAAACACATATTTTTGCCTAACTCGAGAACTAATCCAGCAAATGGAACCAAATTTGGCATATGGAGGTTGTTGAAGGAGAGAAATGTTTTTATGGTCACTGAGACTCCATTGAGACTCTTCCGTCTTCTGAAGAGGGGGGGGGGGGGGGGGCTCTCAAACAAATGAAACACAAATTTCTGCATAACTCGAGAACTAATAAAGCAAATGGAATCAAATTTGGCACATGGAATTTTTTGAAGGAGAGACATATTCCTATGGTGGTTTGAGACCACTCTGTCCTCTTAATGAGGGGGTTCCCATAGAAATGAAACGCAAATTTCTGCTTAACTCGAGAACTAATAAAGCAAATGGAACCAAATTTGGCATGTGGATTTTTTTGAAGGTCAGACATATTTCTATGGTGGTTTGAGACCCCTTTGCCCTCTGAAATGGGGGGAGAGGGCTCTCATACAAGTGAAACGCAATTTTCTGCATAGCTTGAGAACTATTCGAGTAAATGAAACCACATTTGGCATGTGGGGGTTATTGGAAACAGGATTTTTATTTATATTAAAATGGATTTCTGTCTGACTGTCTGTCTGACCGATCGGAGTGAAAATATGTATGCAGGTATTTTTGGGGCTGGGGAAGGTTCTTATGATTGTTTGAGACCGCTTCCCCCTTCCGGCTTGCATACAAATGAAACACAAATTTCTACATAGCTTGAGAATTAATCAAGCAAATGGAATCAAAAATGGTATGCGGGGTTTTTTTAATGCAAGAAATGTTTCTATGGTGAATTCAAACACAAATTTCATCCAATCCTGAGACTTATCCAGGTAACTAAGCCACAAACTGTGTATTGTCTGGGTAACAAGAATGTTCTGATAGAAGTTTGAACTCCTTATTACTCAAAAAAAAACTCATTAAAAAAAGCGTCAGTTCTATGTTATGTTCATTCATTTAGTTGCAGGCGTAGCAACGCTCGCACCGGGATCAGCTAGTACGTTCATAAAAAATAGTGTGTTCAAAATGATAACATATGATAACAAAATTTGCAAATGTTGATAACTAAATTTGTTATGCGATAACAGCGAAAATCAAATAGATAACTGGGATAACAGAACTTCTTACTTATATGATATCAGCTTGTTATTTTCCTTTGAGTTATTAGTACGAGATACTGAAGAAGTCGCAAGACGAAATACGCGTGTCTTCCAAGATAAGCAAAGGTAGTTGGAATTAAATGGAAAATACTATTTTTTCTTCTAATCTCTACACTGACAATTTATTTTCGTAAATTTGCTTTCACTCGTTTCGTAAACATGGATTTGGTACATAGAACAAATGTCTCGTAATTTGAATGATACATTCATGTTGCATGTTATAAAACAAAATGCTATCGGTACACCTTTTTTGTACATTGCACAAAATGAATTTCGTGAAGACCAGCTAATCGCTGCATCTCTTCGATTGTACTCCTAAATGTTGGTGTTGCTTCTGGGATGGCGGTAATCATTAATTTATCCCAAAATAGAAACGACAGCGCTGTCGAGAGTTAGAACGCCATGCACATTAATCAATTAACTTCTAAACAGTCAAAATAGTTTTGTGAGATCAACCACGGACTCAATAACAGCTCTTCCTTAGATTTCAGGATCGAATCCCACGTCAGAAACATTTAAAAATAAAATGCTGAACTCCTCCTGGTTGCCTTTTTTTCAAATATATTTAGAGCCGATAAAGTAGATCTGTCAGTCTTTCATGCAAGAACCAGAGAGAGGTTTCTTTTTTATTGGTAACAAATTACTCGTAGCTCTTTGTATTGTTTTCGTAGAATGAACAAATGTTCTTTCTGTGTCAACAAATCACGAGTACTTTTTCAAACAGACGTATCTGATTTTGTAAACGAAGAGGGGCAGTAAGATTCAAACGTAAATTTAAAAAAACTCTCGGCACTCTCACGGAAAGTAGCATCGAAATCATGTAAGGGTTATGTTATTCCTTGTGTTCGTGGCCCTAGTTTGCCTGAAAGTGCTTAAGATTTCAAGAATTTAACGTTCGAATCTTACTTCCCTTCTTTGTTTACACAATCAGATACGTCTGTTTGAAAAAGTACTCGAGAAATGCTTAGTGCTTTTGACAGTTGCGCTGCTTTGAATACGAAGATAGCTTCTTAAATAGCACAAATCACTTTCGTTGCAGAAAACAACGAACAGATTTGTAAGTCCTACCTTCGATTTCGTAATATAAACGAAAATTAATTTTCAGTGTAGTTACAGGTATTCCACTAAACAGCTCAAACCCTCTAGCATACAACATTATCGTTTTCGAATCAAACAACTTTTTTCGATAAATGCAATGCATAAATGCGATAAATGCAATCGAATTCAATGTGGCCTTCGATTTGGAATCTCTTCTCTGAACCGCGACATAAACTGATTGATGAGTGACCAACTCATTAGTGAGCAAAATGCATTCAGTTTGAAACTACAAATTAAATATTCGATTGCTACCGATCCATGCCAGCCAACACAGCCCAGTAAACGCAAACATAATTACAAACAATCCCCTCTCGAACCTTTGTTTGCTCCCATTGCTCCTATTGTCACAAGCACTCAACGAACAATACCAATGTTCAACCGCACAAAAAGATCTAAGATCAAAAAAGCGTTTACAGCTAACAACAACAACAGAAGCAGCCGTTTGGGCAGCCACAAGAAAAAATCTCTTCCGATTAAACAGAGCTGATAAGCGATTGCCGGCTGCTGTTCCTGCTACCGTTACGCATTTCACCGCAAATGTACAAACTAGTGGCCTACCTACTCTACTGCAGCCTCGGTCCAGGTCCATTTCAAAGGTGCCAATCGGAGGGCGGTATCAGAGGCAGCGGCAGCGGCAGCAGCGATCTTCATCAACATCGTCATCATCGTCATAATGGAATTATTAGAGATTTTTCGGCCAAGATTGGAAAGCAAGATTAGCGCCTCCCCGATGCTTTTGAAAGTTTCATTGTTCATCCACTACCTACTGGCTGACGATGGCTAAATATGCGTACAACATACAAGCGTAGGTTAGTTGTAGTTGCGAATGGCATATGTTTGCGTACCACCGACGACCGCTTATGTTTGTGATGGATAGTAATAATCCAAATATGAGGGCTTCATTATGCGGATTTCTGGCATTTAATGAAAATGTGCGCGCTCTCGGAAACTTTGGACCCGTTAGAGTATTTACCCGGTGTTGTATATTGGCAGATTTTCATCGCCAGCCATATCTGGTAGGATGTGGTGGTTTTTTTTTAGCTAGGGAAATATATGATAATGAAGCGTATTGTTCGATGGTTAACAATAAGGGTCTTCGTTTGCGTTTCCAACGAACTCGAGCATGGCAAATTCTCCTGCTTATTCAACTTATGTAATTTAATTATGGCATATTTTAAACGCAACTCCGCCAATCATCAAATTCGATTGAAGTGCCAACTGGTCCTGCAAAAAAATTGGCTTGAACGAACTAGAAAGTGTTCGAGCAAAGTATTCGAATTATCTCCTCTTACTTTCTACCTAAAAAGTATACAATATCTAATTATCACTCCCAACACAGTGGAAATGACCATTCTGCCCGGCACTGTAATTATCCAATGTAGCACCTACTTCAATCCCAATCCAATCACACCCACCAAGATCATCGCCGGTGGCAAGAACAACAGCAGTGGCAGCGGCGCACTTTTACAACATTATCCACTCCAATTGGTAGCGGCGCAATCTTGGCCAAAGCAGAAAAGCTCACCTCAATCCAGATCTTCAGATCCAGCGCCAACAAGCCATTTCCAGCGAAAAGTGAAACGTCATCATCAATACGAGTAGCAGTCCTGCGAGATGCCGCGACTTCAATCAATAAAAGCTTTCAATCTGTTTTGAAACCCCCTGACTGCTGCCCTACGTTTTGCAATTTTCCTCTTACTCCGGCTTATCATTATCACTTGGGCCTTTGGAATGCCGTCGTGGCGCTATACTGTCCTGCTCCACAGCAGCCAGCCTGCCAGCCAGCGGTCTGGACGACGATCGACGGACCATGATATGGCAAGACTGTTGCTGCCGCCGAGAAAGATAATGCGCTCTAATGAAAAGGGCGGATTGATGTACTAATTATTGGCCTTCAACGCGGTTATGGCGAGGAGGTTCGCGGGTGCCTCGGAATGCGCTTAAAACTGGACTGAGGTAAGTGGCTGGGGCGGCCGAGGCGATCTCCGTTCGATTCGATTTGACGGCAGGAGTTTGATGGGCTTTTTCGTTTGATGATAGGATACAGAGTTTGAATTAAAATAAGATTTGATTGCCGGGCTTTGCGGATCAAATGGTGGCAATCTTGTTGATTAGAATATAAACATATTTTTTTAGGAGAATTATATTTGGTTGACCTGGCTTATTTTACGAGGCTTGTCCTGTCTCTTGGGATAAGAATAAAAATCTGGGATTTGCATTGGCGCGTGAAATCTTACCTCGGCCGTTTTTAAGAAAATGCAAATGAAAATATCACTTTGGTTGGCCGATGTTTTTTTTTAAGTCTGCAAAGAAAATTTGGAAATAAATGGAAATTATAGTTTTTTTTGTTGTTATTATTTTTTTTATTCTGTTATTTTCCTATGAAGTATGAAGCCTTTTTGCAAACTTTCTGTAAAATAAATTTTATAAAAATCATAGAAACGTGAACATTGCTAGTTGTAGCAATTGGTAACGTTTGCGTTACGGTGCAAAGAAAACTTTGAAATCATAAGGTGTGTCCCTTAACTTTAGGGATTTATTCGATCACTTTTACAGGACTTATATTACTAACTCACATGAAGTTACTGTTTTGATTATCGTGTTTATTTTTTACGCAACCGGGATCGGTATTTTTTTCGTGAAACTTACAAAGGTTTGAAAATGAGATTTCTTTAAGGATGAGCTAGAAATTCACAGATAACAATCGTCACACAGGTTTTCAACATAAAAGGAACCGTAGATCGTACGTAACTCCTTCAGTTCAAAGACACAAAGGGTTGGTCCTCCACTAGCAATGTCCATGCTTCCTGGCCGTAGAAAACTACCTGTCTAATTAATGTCGTGATTAATAATTGTTGAAAATTGTTGGGGTTGGCCCAGAAATTCTCGATGGGACGCAGCCGGGGGTCGTTGGGTGGGTTCGCCGACTTGGGTACCACATCGATATTCAGCCGCTCCATTTCCTCCAACGATCGCTTCGAGTAGTGCGCCGACGCCAGCGTCGACCAGAACACCACGTCTTCGTCCATATGGTAATTCTTGATGAACGATGCAACTTTCGGCAGGCATTTCGTTCTGTAAATTTCCCCGTTCACGGCCAGTCCGAAGCGAAAGAAGAGCGGCTTTGACATCCCCTTCTCGCTGATTGTCAGCAACAGCAGCACTGGCTTGGGGAACTTGGTGTGTGAAATAAACTTCACCTCGGAGCTCACTTCCTTCGTGGGGGGAGTAAAATTCGAAGTGCCCTGCCAGTCGTTGCCATGGGTGAGATAGGTCTCGTCGTTCATCACGACCGCCCCGTCGCGATTCGGCGGGAAAATCGAGTTGATCATTTGATTCAGCCACTGCCGCTGCGTCATTGCCTGCAGCCCCGAAACCAGTGGGCGTGACTTCCGCTTCCTGACATGTATGTTCATGTTTGCAGGTAATTTTTCACTGTTTAGCCGGTTGAACCAACCTCCCGGCCAAGCGCCCGCAGCGGTGTAGCCACTTTTCCCTAGGTCTTCCTCTTCAGCATCCTTTGGAGCTTCTTGCCACTCAGGGTCGTCGGCCTTCCGGAACCGGGATTTCTTTCGATTGTTGTTCTAATTGTTGTCTAATAGTGCCAAAATGTTGTAGATGCCGGAACGGGCGTTTCCGGCGTCCACAAAGGGCCGCACGATGTCCGTTTTCGACGCGGCGGGGTGCCGTTCTTTGAACGCGCACACTTGTGCACGGAGTTGTTGCACTGTTCTTGCCATAACGGGTAGAGTTCGACTGATAGAACTGTCTGCGGACTCATGGGTTACTATGATTGATGCTGCATGGGTAGTTTTGTCAGTGCGGATGAAGGTAAAGCCATGAAAAATCGCGAATTTTTTGTCCATTTTCTTAAATGCAAACGTTATAAACCGAAAAAAAAGGTTAAGTGTATGTTTGTTAAAAGCTAACCAATTATTATCTGAATTACCAATAAAAAAATAGTCTATTTAACCGTTGTGCGCACGGAGAATAACATCCGGTGTTTTACGGTGTTGCTTCGTCAATATATGCACTGAAATTTTTTTTTCGTAAATTAGCTTTCACTCGTTTCATAAACATGGACACTTCTACAAAAAACACTGGGTTGGATATCATGCCGGGGTGGCAGCAGGGTTTGTTTTGGTGAACAATAAGCTGTTTAGTGAAACATTTAGATATTATTATTCAAGTGACTAATGAATTCCGTGACCCTCATTGTCTTCGGTCTCTCTATTGCACCCTAGTTTGCTCAATTTGTGAGTCAAGTGCAGTCGTATGGTGTCCATATTAGGCCATTTGGATAAACAGAATTGAAGCAGTACAAAAGATATTCGTGAGACATGCCCTCCGCAACCTTCCATTGCAAGATCTCACGAATTTACCACCATATGAACAACGATGTAGACTAATTTGACTTGATACACTGGAACATTGGAGATTCTCTGCACAAGTTACGTTCTTGGCGAAAATACTATAAGGTGAAACTGATGCACCGGAAATTCAAGCACAACTCAATTTTTACGCACCTGAGAGGATCATACGACAGCGAAGTTTCTTACACCTTGACACCCGCAGCTGCATTTCAGCACAGATTACTGATTACTACAAAATGGGAACAGGTGAGTCGCACGCAGATTTTTCTTTCGAACGATCTATTTTCAACTGGTATGGACATAGTTTTAGGTTTTATTTATTTTTAACTTTTTGAATTGTATTTTATTTTGTCAGATCTTTTTTTAATGTATGTGCTTGTCTTGTTATGTATTGCTGAAAAGATATGAGGTTTATACGCCCAATTGAAACGGGCTTTCCCTCATCGGAGAATACTTCATTAAGGCACAAGCCAGATGAAAAAAATACATAAATAAATAAATAAATGAATAAATAAATGAATAAATAAAAAAAATAAGAAATTAATAACTAAATAAATAAATAAATAAATAAATAAAAAACCTTATATATAAATAAATGAATAAATGAATAAATAAAACTCTAATAAATAAATATATAAATAAATTAATAGATAAATAAATAAAAAAATAACTAACAAATGTATTAATAATTATATCAATAAATGAAAAAATAAACCAATAAATAAATCAATAAATAAATAAATAAATAATTAAATAAATAATTATATAACTAAATAAATAAATAAATAATTAAATAAATAAAAAAATAAATAAATAAATAAATAAATAAATAAATAAAAAAATAAATAAATATATGAATAAATAAATAAACATATAAACAAATTCATAATTAAGTAAATAAATAAATGAACAAATGATTAAAATTATATATATATATATATATATATATATATATATACATATATTTATAAAAATAAATAAATAAAAACGATAATACAACGATAATATATAAATAAAAACGATAATATATATATATATATATATAATATAAATAATATATATATATATATATATATATATATATATATATATATATATATATATATATATATATATATATATATATATATATACATATATATATATAAAATAAATAAATTAAAACGAATAAATAAATACATAAATAAAAAAAATAAATGCAGGAATAAATAAATAAATAAATAAATAAATAAATAAATAAATAAATAAATAAATAAATAAATAATAATGACTAAATAAAAATTACCGATTTCCGCCACCCAGCCGATTGGGACAACTCACAAAGTATGAAAGTGGTTTTTTCATTGGGAAAACAAAGTAATGTTAAATCATGCTGGCAAGCCGATTTGGACCGATTTAAACCAAGAGTAAGGATGCCGCGGGGACACTCACTAAGTGTGCTAACGCTTGGGATATTTGATTGATTTATCCCAACAGTAGTTTACTTGTTCCAAGGAATGGTGGCCCGACTAGTATGGCGAGCGAAAGATATGGATCGCGCTTAATTATGTCCCCTACTATCGGCCCACCACACCCGACGGAACAGCACATCTCACCGGAAAGCAGCTTTATTGTTTACTTTTTACTGTGCTCACTCGATCACTCGCGCCACCGAACATTATATAACCGGAACAATACTTAACGCGATATGCTCGATAACAAAATAGTGCGCACAAAATTATCAACTCAACTGTTCACATTTGATGCTCGACGCAGACTCTTTGTTTATCGTAAACTTGCAATTTGTACAACTACATTCTTCAAACTATTTTACTGGTGGAACTAATATTTGCAACAAGCAAATTGAACGTCCTAAAGAGCAATCTATGTAATAAATAACGGTTCAGAGATTTGGCGAAATTTGCGTCCCTAGGAGCATTGCGTGCCTTCTGCGATGCACCCTTGATTTATTTTAACTGAGGGTGCTGCGTTTGATCAACGGTGGAGTCCCACATCCCAAATCAAAGGGTGCTTATTGAATAAAGAGACCGTATTTAGAAAGTGTGAAATTATCCGAGACTTATTTTTTCAGTGTAGTGCTCGAATTTGAAACATGCCGAAATGAGAACACCTAAGCCAATAGCTACCTTGGTGAATCATAAACAAAAACAGAAAGTTTCGTTAGAATCGGTTCACGGTTCGAGCTGCTATGAAAACAAATCCATTGCGAAGTGCAGGACATGAGTTTTTATAAGCAAAGCAATTTTCCGATATTTATCGCAAAAACATTACAAATTCCAATTGAAACTGTTTCTGATGCTACAATACAATACATTAAGCTTGTAAATCTGGAAGGCCGTCTGCGAAAAGGCAGAAAACGGAATCGGATAAAACTTCTTCAAATGATGAAACGAGATTCTAGTCGGTTATTCCGAAAAATGGCAAAATCACTGAAAATCGATTCAATGATATAGCGAACGTGAGGATTTAGAGTTGCGTTCCAGAAACCAGTACCGAAACGAAAAAATGAGAACCGAATCGGAAACTTTCGGCAAAACTCCCTCAACATTCGTCAAAAGTGGCGACAAAATCAAACAAATAATTTACCATAACCTTCTGACGGACACTGTTGCACATTGGGCGCTTTCATATTTCGGTGATACGCAATGGGTACTTCAACAAGAGCCTGTACCAGTTTTTTTTGTGATGTTTCATCAAAGATGCATGGCTTTCTGATTTGAATCTTATGGAATGCTCTATCTGCATGTTCCGAGTTTCCAATCGTAGTCCTTATTTCATCGCCTAGGTCTTTACCGATTGTTCCGGTCCGTATTAATTTCTGTATTAAATGGCATTACTGGCCTTACTGTTCCTAATTTATATCAACGATCTTACAAATATTGCTTTACATGGAAAGCCGAGGCTATTCGCCGATGGCACGTCCTTATCATATGAAGACAGAGATGCGGGGGAAATCGTTCGCCTAATGACTGATGATATGGAAAAACTTCAAGGATTTTTTGCAGAAAATTGATTGTCTCTAAATATATGGAAAACGAAGTATATTGTGTTCCACTCCTTACGTCTGAGAGTTCCACCTCACACGGATGTTGTAGTTTATTCAACCAGAATAGACGAAGAATGGTACAAGTACTTAGGTCTAAACTTGGATGCCATGTTGTGTTGGAATCAACACATCGCAGAGTTACGAAAATGTGTAAGCTCAACATGTGGAGCAATCTAGAGAGTCTTTAAGTTTATTGCCGCTGAAGGCTTTAGAAACTATGTACCATGCTTTTGTTCAATCCCAGCTTCAATATCTGGTGTCTATTTGAATTGGCAGAGCTAGACAATTCGTCTAGAGGGGGCCTGGAGAGGGCCTGCGCGAAGGAATTTTTCGTTTATAGGAATATTGAAAGAGCGACGAAAGTAGCGTATTTGTTGGGGACAGGTTATTTTAATTGATAAATCAAAACAGGTTTAATCGAATAATTAGGTCTATTCTGCGCCTCGGTGAGTCAAGAAGCCTAAAGAGAATCGAGTGGGGTGAATATATACCTCGTATTATTCCGTGTGGATTAAATGGAGAATGGACTCACACAAGGTTACTGTTGTCACCTAACTCAATTCATCCGAGGCGGAAAATAGTCCTGAATCTATATAGAGTCAAGTTTCAACTAAAAATCTTTAAACTTCAAAGAACTACATTGATTTAATGAACATTTTAAATTTATATCAAAATTTAGTTGGTTTGGATAACGCGTTTTTTATCTTCAAAATTGTGTCGGTTGATACTGATTGCTTCACAAACCGCTTCCAATACTTAAATTAGCTAGATTTGCAAATCGGTTCTACGGCATGGTACTTCTCAGTCATGTTTTCACGCGTTTCATGGCTGAGAAGTTAAGCAAAAAGTTAAGCAAAAAGTTAAGAAGATAAATTAAGCGTTTTGATTTGCAGCTATTAGCATAAAGTGGCAGAAAAGTCTTAAAATACCTGGGGCATGGTGTCTCTAATAAACCGAGGTCAGGGGTTTCAATATATTTTTTTTAAATAATTAACAAAATAAACTTAACAATATGGAAAAACCTGGAACCTGTTCCACGACTATGTTTTCTTTTTATTTTTTTAGTTTCCACAATGTTGATATTGTTCAACCATTCAATGGAATTCGATTTCAGTTTCTTATTAAATAACTTTTTGAACGTTCTGTGAGCAAATCATCAACCATGGTTGTTTTAAAGTAGAGTTCTATGAAAAACACAATGAACATTTATTTTTATAAGTTATTTGGAGCTAAATTGCTAACGAGAGCTCAAAAAATTTGAAGGAGATTTCCGAAGATTATTTAATCAAAAACTTACTGAGAACTTCATGGCAGTTTGAAAAGAAACATCCATGGGTAGTTTGAGATTATTCTTAAGATTTTGATTGACATTGATAGTATTCCAAGGTTTTGAAATTCCATGAATTTTTTTAACGCTTTTGAAGATATGGCAAAAGATTGTGTACAACTTCAGCATAGGCGAAAATAACAAATACACTGTTTTGAATTTTTAAATTTTCAAGTACAGTCTTCAAAATGGCATCACATTCGCCTTGTTAGAAGGATTGATAAATAAATGTTTTTAAATTCTTTAAAATTGAAAAGTGCTACATGAATGAATTGTTCGGCCAAATCGTTCGTTCTTATGAAATAAACTATGTTATTAGAGAAAATAAATGTTTTTAAAATTTTCTAGGATGGTTGATCGGATGTAATTTTGAAGACTTTGAAGCACAGTATATAAATTCAACATAGTTTGAAATTCAGGTTACTTCTATTGTCTAGCTATAGTCAAAATTTCAGCTTAATCCATTCTTTGAGTGCTAACATAGAGAATGTCAAATATGACAATTTTGTATGAAAAACTGTAGATGTATTTAATATTTTTACCCCCACTGTATACTAGGAACTATTCCAGCCAAAAATAGAATTTTCTTTAAATGAAAATCGAATCCTTTAAAGAAATCTTAAGAGTAAATGTAAGACCTGGGGGTGCGACACATCTTAATCTAGATTCAATATGATCGAAAAATCCCACACTAGCGAATCAATCTCTAAAAAATCTTGTTTCAGCTTGTGAATCTTGATCCATCAACTTGCATCGTACTGCATTTTTTTTGCAGTAAATCTTTAAAATCTTCATCACAATCTTTAATATCTTCTTTTTATCTACTAAGCGTGTGCACATCTCACAAAAGCAAAACAAAAAAAAATCCTGCATCTATCTCAGAGTCGCGCCCCCTGTATAAGACAACTGTTATAATAAAAGCGCAGTGAATTTTGATAAAATTTTACATACAGGCCCATTATGTAGTCTATATCGATAACTACATAGTGGTGCTGAAGTCAATCCCAACAAATGTTATGATTTCAGGAATTTATTTGATTATATGTTTACTTTACTTCTTAAACTACATTTAAGAAAATATTATCGTTAATGAATAAACTTATATCTCCATATTTTACTTACGGACATTCGCTAGCTTCGAAACTTTTAATCAATCTGGGGAGTCTATACTCTATTAAATTGGCCGTACAAGAGAAAATGATATCGCGAATTCTAATATGCGTCTTTAAAGAAAACTCATTATTTAAAACCTTCTTGAATAATAAAATTTAAATACGTACATATAGAAGTGTTTCAAATCTTATGTTTCAACTTTACAGACAAACATTTTACTGTCGCTATTATTTTAAATATGAGTCTTGAGGTTTTAATATTACTAGAATTTAATTAATATTACTTGAATTATTTAGAGCTAAAGCGTAGGGCTTTTGTTAACAGTATTTCGAAGCAAACGCAATATATAAAAAAAGATAAACAGTAGTGTGTTTATTCAATGAAAGGGTTTCCGTCAAAACATGCTGTTCAAAGGATCGGCATACGACACCTTACCGGGTTTCTCTTCTAGGTTGTTAAGTAAACAACGATAGGAAAAAACACCACTGGTAAACATTAGAAGTTGTGGTTTCAAAAACTCTAATTGGGAATTGATTTCCATCACATGTGGTCTTTAGGGAGTGTTAAAACAGAGATTTCACATCGCTAGAACCATTCTGTTCCTTTGGCGGTATTTGAGCACGATTAAGCGCATACATTTTTGCCAGTCAAGGTGGTGGATCCATGACCTACCCCGCATGAGAATGTTTAGCAAAAGTGTGTGCGTGTGCTTCGATACACTGCTTAAAAATACCCTACGTTCAATTTCAAACTACTTCAAACTATTCAATTTCATATCTTGCTGAGCTTTTGGATCTATCGATACTTTCTCTTCACATCTTTGGCTCTAGCAAAAATTTCTGTTAACTACAGGGATCCCTTGATGGAAAGATATTTCCAATTTCAAAATATTTTAACAGACGCAAACTCTCGAGCGAAGTGGATGTAATGTTGATATATCGTAGTTCTCATGGATCTTATTGTCGTTAACTATAGTTTTCTTGATAAATGCACCAACTTTTAATCCTGTAGGGTACAGTGGGATAAGTGAAAAGTGTGTAGAACAGGGAAGAGGGAAAAGCACTTTACTCCTTCAGCAATAGTTACTCGCTCAAACTAATTCTGAAGGGACCAAAGCACAAAAACAACTTACACTGGAAAAATAAACACTACAATTCGGTAGAGATTATGAGTAGTGTTTCATTTCAAAAAAGAAATATACTAGGGAAAAATCCTGGGGGGAGGGGGCTACAGAATTCTGGAGGGGGGCTGGCCCCCAAGGCACCCCCAGTAGTTACGCCAATGTCTATTTCGGGTGTTGCTGCCAAGACACGATTAAAGTCACTGCAAGCTACGCAAAATAGGAGTTCGAAAGTGGTGTACAAAAAACCTCACTTGTATTCTACCTTGGATCTGTACAACAATGCAAATACATCCATCCGGCTAGTTGCAGCTCTGCGTGAAATCCAGTCTTTGTGTCATTTCCACAACGTGATGTTTAATCTGCAAACGTACGAAACAAGAGTGGAATCGATTGGCGCTAGTGGGGTTTTCCGGTTTTCGGCTTCGACGATAATATAATCTTGGTGGTGAGTTGGATTAGTGACCGTGCAGGGATTTGCGTCGGAGAGAGAGAGAGGTATATGAAACAATTTCATCTCGAAGAAAGGTTTACACTAAATTTAACAACTAGTCTCAATCAATTTGTCATGTTCTCTGTGGAGCATTTTGACGTTTTGCCCACGCAAACCTGTGCACCATTCGCTGTCTGAAACAAATGTCTGTACTATCATGTTCATCTACGCGTAATTGATAAATATATTTGTTTACGTTTCCCCTGCTTGGTAATATTTTTCATTTTCAGCTGCGCATTTCTGCATTTTTGTAGGTTTTGACTCCCTTAGCCGACGTTGTGAGGTGTGTGCGTTATTTCTGGTTGTTTGCTGAGTTCACACTTGCTTGTGACTACAGTCATTTTTATCATGTTCATTGTTTGCCCTTGTAGTCAGTGCATATGTTGTTAGGGTTTGATGGATTTTTATTTTTAGAATAAGATCTTCTATTAACATATATATTTATATATTTATAATTATATTTATTTATATTTTTATATTTTGTATGGTCCAATTGTCATGTTAACTCTAATACTTTTCTTTTTTAATATGTTCCCTGTTTTCCCATTTTATTCCAAATATTAAATAGTTTTCTGATCACATGAAGCTTTGTTTCTATTAATATTATTTTTCAGGAAATCCCGGATGCTTGTATTGCCTTAGTTTGGGATCACCCGTTCTTACACATTGAGGATGTATGCTAGTCCCAAGCATCATCTTTTGGTTCTCTGCTGATCTGGCAATGACGGACTAGCAACCTCGAGCGGTCAATCATGCTCATGCTCATGCTATCCACAACCTGATTTGTTATCAGTCGTCAAAATACGGAAATGGGCTAAAAATCCGTTGCTCACTACTGTAAAACACGTTTCAATTCCCTTCCACCTGATTTGAAATCTGAGCTTGTTGGTATACAATTCATCGATAAAGTAAAGTTACGTGTACGGATCAGGATGGAAAACTATTTGCCCAAGGACTCAAAACATACATCCGCATCGTACTTGGATCATCTGGTTGTCCTCGTGGTTCTTGGAAACATGCACTCGGGCTACTCTGGTAGCGAGGCCAACTATACACCATCGTCATCAGCAACTCAGACTTCCGCCGGTTCAACATGGTCCAGGTCTCGTGCAGTCGGGCTACTATGGTAGCGAGGCTAACTATACTGTAAGAATTCACGACATCTTCGGTCGAACAGACAGTTCCTGTACATGACTCATCATCCCCTCTTACAGCCTCAAACTGAATATAGACTAAAAATATTAATAATTAAGTAGTTTATAGCTGTCACCGCGCTTTTTAGACAGAGCAATTAAGCTCACTGGAAAGTGCATATATTGTAATAAAATTTTGAAAAGATTGAAGGTTTTGTGAAGAAGAGGCTTAAAATGAGCTTCACTCCAACGGGTTTTCCTTCACTAAGAGAAATAATAAAAAAAAAAATTTGTAAAATAGTTTTTTTTAAGGGCGGCTTGTTGGGCCTTACCCTACCCCCTGTCTCGCCGGAGGACCATTGTGCACAGCACTGTTTAGAGTCCCACGCTGGTATGAGGACAATGATCAGCCGCTCCTAACATTTTTTCCCCCTTTATTAACCTGGGCTAGTTCGTCACCGGCCGCTCCTAACATGCGGAACAGACACTCATAGAGACTGCACCCTTTGAAAATGGCAGCCCCCTTCCCTTTCCGCATATGACCAAGGTCCCACCGGGGTTGCTTACACGATCTTTCCCATGTTTACTCATACCCCAGTCGGCACTATTTTATACCTGCAGGTACGCGAAAAACCTATGGTACGCATTGTACAGTCATTTACCAACTAAGTTTCTTACAAGTTGCTCTCCCAAATTTTATGCCGCCGCCTATCTCCCATTTCTAAGGAGTTCGTGGGGCAATTCCAAGCGAGATTCATAGGTGCCGCGCTACTACGGACCAGATTTTCAAGATTCGACAAGTGCTGCAGAAATTCCGGGAATATAACGTGCCCACACATCATCTTCTCATCGATTTCAAATCAGCTTATGATACATTCGATCGCGAACAGCTATGGCAGATTATGCACGAATATAGATTTCCGGAAAAATCTACGCGGTTGGTCAAAGCAACGATGGATCGAGTGATGTGTGTCGTTCGAGTACCAGGGGCACTCTCGAGTCCCTTCGAATCTCGGAAAGGGTTCCGGCAAGGTGATGGATGTAACTTTAAGACGATGGTGGAATCGTACATTAGGCTTAAGCTGGTAGGATTGGGTTTGTGATTACTGCGTTCAAAACAAAATACAGGAAGGGAAGAGGCTCGCGAGAAGACAATGTTAGCCTCCTACCACGGGTCAGACCGACTGTGATGAAATCGAGGTATAAGACGAAATCGTGTATCTGGGCTCATTGGTGACCGCCGATAATGACACCAGCAGAGAGATACAAAGGCGCATTATGGTTGGCAATCGCGTCTAATTTGGACTCCGAAGGACGCTAAGATCGAACAAAGTTCGCCGAACTACAAAGTTGAGCATCTACAAGACATTAATTAGAACGGTAGTTCTCTACGATCTCGAAACATGGACATTGCTAATGGAGTGGTGTCTTTGAGTGGAAGACGCTGCGTACGATCTACGGTGGAGTGCAGATGAAAGACAGAACGTGCAGGAGGCGAATGAAGCACGAATTGCACCGGTTGCTGGGAGAACTTCCCATCGTACACATCGCAAAAATCGGTCGACTACGATGGGTTGGGCATATCGTAAGAATGTCGGACAACAGCCCAGTTAAAATGGTTCTCGAAAACGAACCGACGGGTACAAGAAGAAGAGGCGAGCAACGAGCATGGTGGATCGATCAAGTAGACGGCGACCTACGGACTTTCCGTAGACAGCGAGGCTGGCGAGGTACAGCCATGGGCCGATTACAATAGAGACAACTTCTGTGTACAGCAAAGGCCACACCGGTCTTGGTCGGATTGGTTAGGTAAGAAATGCTTTGATGTCATGTTTGAAAAACAAAGCAGGACATTTTGAGTCATTGAAGTAAATATTTACTATTACATTAATGCACTTACATTTCTCTTAAATATTTGGTTATTTCATAAAAAAAAGAACAATAGAGTTACAACTAAACCATCAACCGCGGGTAATTTTTCCTCCCCTTGTACACTGCCGAGAATTGGTATGTCCCTCTATCTAGTTTTTTTAGAGAAACTTTCAGCGTTAGACTGGTTCGTCTTTTGCCGTGCGTTTTGTTGATTTCTACAAACTATCATTTCAACTTAACCCACCATATCCGATCGAGCCTCACTTATGCATGCTCGGTCTTCCCCACAATCGTTTAGCGAGAGTTTTACCGCTTCAATCCGAAAATCGCATAAAGGATTCTTCCGTGGCATTTTTCCCGTTCGACTATTGCTAACCCCAGCCTTGGCCCGATCGGCATAACGCGGGAGGAACAACCGCCGAGGCCCATCCCTATCCCATGGGGAGAACTTTACGGCCCGCGTACGACCAGGGTGAAAAAAAAGAAGGAGAGGACAACAGCAAAGCCGGTGAGCGCAAATAAAACAAAATTCTTCGGACAGTTTCGCACAAAAGAGTGTTATCTAGAAGATTTACGATTTCGACTTTTGTACATACGTACATATTTTTCTACCCATCAGTTCTGAAGAGCCAAAGTCGCAAACGGGGTGTCAGGGCCAGGGGGTTGGATGTTGGTTTTTCAAAGGGAAATACCGCGTGGGAGCAACCGGAGGACGAAAGGAAGAAGCGTTTCCCTGTGTCTGACTGTGCTTTGGGGGGCGGGAAATGGGAGCCAGTGAGATTTCGTCCCCGTTCCTGGATGGAAGGAGTGAACGCGGGATTACGGAAGGATAGATAAGTTGGATTTTTATTTATATAAGGCTCATTTCCGAACGCAAGCGATTTGCAAAGTGGTGTGTGATGTTTGCTTTTATCGGAGGCCATATTTTATCCTTCTGGAAGCGAGTGAAAATGTTTGCTAATACAGTTTTATTCGTCGAAAATATTCTTTTCTCGTGAAAAACAAGTTCTTGATGATCCTTTGGAGCAAACTTCACAAGGGGTGACCGAGAAATGTAGCTCCTAAAAATAACCAATTTATAACCGGATTATAGTCAGGAAGTCACGTGCATCCTTTTGTTTAGGTCCTCTCGTCAATGAATAACACCATCGTCATCATTTCGAAATCAGAGTTTTTATCTCAACGATACCATACGCACACCAGAGGAGATGACGACTTGGCTTTGCCACACGCAAGTAATCTTATCTTGGCACCCCGGAGCAGGAGGCAATCTCCCTCCCCCATTCTCTCCCACTTATTCACCCGTCATACATAAACAACGTACGCATGCATGAACTGAACGTGGGGTGGAATCACTCAATATGTATTACCATTCACCCGCGACGGACGGCCAAGGAGAAATAATAACAGTTTGTAAAGGATTTCCTTCCCCTCGGTTCTTGTTTGACTATGGCTGGGCAACTGGAGCCAGGAATATAATCTCATCTCGGATCGTGTCGCTCGTTGTATCGCTTTACACTTTTATTGCAGGTTCCTCGTCGATTGGAAAAAGTGTTGGAAGGAAAGTCTGGTGGCGGCTGAGAATGGTCTCATAATCCCCGGTCAATAGGGCAGATTAACAGTCAATGGACTGTGGACTTCGGTGCGGGGACGCGTGTTGAATAATTGAGGATTATGTAGATTTCAGCCGGTGTCAGTTTAGTGTATTGATTGGTGGAAAGGATGATTTTAATGCAACATTGGAAATCGATAATCAGTCGAACGGAAAATTGAACGATTAGTTTCAGAATATGCTAAATTTCGATGTCGAGAGATATTATGCATAGGATCAAGTGGTGATAGTGAAAGCCCTATTCAGCCCAATTTTCTCATTTTTCTGGTATATGAACAAATCTTATCACAGTTTTCAGACTCAATTCAACACTTTGTAATTCAAATGTTCTGTGAAAAGATAAAATATTCGAGGAATAGATTGCAAGAAAAATCACATTGTGCAGAGCTCAGATATTTTCCCCCACATGGTATCTCACGTATTTGATTCAGTTGAAACACGTTCAATGTCAGCTTGTAATGCACCGCAATCCACAAGTGACTTAATCACGCGAAGCAACACTAACTCATCTACATAGAGCAGTTTCCCAGACTTGTGGCTATCGCACATATCTTTGATGAAGAGGACGAATATCAGAGGACCAAGATGCCTGCCCTGCGGGACGCCGGAAGGGATATCAAATTTGTTCGACCTAGCATCGTGCACTTTGACAAGAGTTTTGCCCGCAAACAGATATGATTTCAGCCACTGAACGATCCAAGAAGGTAGTCCCAGGCGGTTCAATTTGTCAATGGCCAATTCGTACGGCACCTTTGTCAAACGTTGTTGAGAATTTGACATAGATTGCGTCGACCTGACACCGCTTCTCCCTGGTCACTGATCACAGTGTAGGTGTTAGTCATGAGACTCGACGTGGGTGACCGTTTTGTTACGAAACCATGTTGATGTTCAGATATTACAGGCTGCACGACAGCAAACAGCACGTCGTGCGTCGTGACTCTCAAAAACTTTCGATAGGCATTTCAAAATAGTTCTCCACGCAACGTGTGTTTCCAGCCTTGTGGATTGGAATAATTGATGCCAGTTTTCAAGCATCCGGAAATACTCCTTCGTCCAAGGATCGGTTGAAAATCGCTGTGACGGGAACAGACAGCGACTGGGCGCATTGTTTGACAGAGACGGGTGAAATGAGATCGGGACTAAGTAGGACCTTTAGATGAATCGACAGCGCTGAGAGCTTCCAGAATATTGTCATCACTAAAAGTGACTTGAGGAAGTCTGGAAGACAATGCGTAAGATGCGTTACTATTCAGGTTTCGCTACAATTTTGCCATGATTATTTATGGGCAAAAGGGTATATGAACCGTTTCAAGGATCTTATGCTGTAATTAGCGCTTATGATATCCAAGGTGTTAGCATAGCGTCTCCTAGCAAACGGTTGATACGAGCATTTGCCCGGTAGTATGCAAGCGGAGAATGTTTATGACGTAGGACTACGACTTTGTTTTCTATACTAGGGTATAATTTAAAAACAAATCGCATTGCGACCGTCACGAAAAGTTGACATGTTTTGAGCGTCAATATCTCCGTCGTTTCTCGAGAGATATTCAAAATCTTTGAACCATTCGATCGAAAATCTTTTTTCGCATTTAATACAGAAAAATGCTAATGTCTGGCTAGACACTATTGAAGAATTCATAAATGTTAAGTCTTGTCTTAAAAATCATATTAACCCCTTCAGGCATAAGGCATATATGATATATAAGAACCCAGAAGGAATATGGCTGTATAAAATCACAGACTGAATCAATGTGTACACTGTCTTTGACAAATTTGTTCTGAATATATTCTTCTATCTGAAAAATATCTAAATCAGCTGAGTTTGAGGCATAATTGACGACCTAGAACATCCTCAATATGAGAAAAAATAAATGCCTTATTAATAGTGTTAAGCATATATGTATTCAAACATATTGAATTCAGCTTTTGGAAGGTCTACAGTCATTATTTGATAATTTTGTGATGTTCTAGGGCATTCAAGCTGTCCTTGAGTTCAGAATTTATGGTATACAGTAAGGAGTGTATCGTTTGAACCGTAACGCTGGTAGATCACCTTTTCGTGGTACGTTACGGGGTATCAGATCTACCACCGAACCCTAGTCCGAATTAATTAAAACTAGGGAACATATTTGTTTTTGTAGTAAAAGGAACGTATAATTGGCCTTATTACATTTTATGTCTTGTGAAAAGTGACAATACTTGGGTTGCGCCACCGAGGATGAGCTTGGAATAAAGAAAACATGGTTAGTCTTCATTTATGTGAATTCTTATTTTCTATTTGATGTTCTATAGTTTGAATTGGTTATGACTAGGGTTCTGATGCATGGTCACTATCGGAGTTATTGTTTGTTTTGTTTGCAATGAATCCGGTTTTGACTGATAAAGGGGCACCCCTTTGAAGAGTGCTGTCGCTCACAAAGGGTTTAAACAGCGGAAACTTTCAATTAAACCTGATTCATTGCCAACAAAACAAACAATGACAACTGTAATAACACCGAATACTTCATCATTTCTCAATAGTGATGAAGTAACTCGACATGCACTAAACAAAGGATACGGGATATACTTCAATAGATCAAATTACTGGTCGCAGTGGTTTATGTCCCGAACAGAGGAAAAAAAAAGGAGTGTATCGAAAATAAGCTATCCACAAACTTTCTTTCAAATTTTGTTTAAAACCGATATTTTATTCATACAAAAAAATGATCCTTTATTGTACGAGGTTAAACTTGAACATAATGAAGACCTAATGAAGTTTAAGTTATTCCTTCACGAATTTTCGAACTATGGATCGAATGCTCCTCAACAAGTTCCGGACAAGTGTTGCATCGCATTTTTTTGGACGCTTGAGCCCCAATTTTTTTGAACTCCTGCATGTTCCCAGCTGCCTTACCAGTCTTCTTGAAGACCCTCTTCACGATTGCCCACTAACGTTCGATGGGTCGAAGCTGAGGGCAATTTGGTGGATTGATATTTTTCTCAACAAAATCTATACCCTTTTCCGCAAGCCAATTGAGAGTGGTTTTTGGCATAGTGAGCTGACGCTAAATCCGGCCAAAACAGTGGAGGTGTACTATGCTTCTTCTATAAAGGCAACAATCTCTTCTGGAGACACTCAGATCGATAGATTTCCGCATTTATAGTTCCGGTAGTGTAAAAAATAATTGACTTCAAACCACAGGAACATATTGATAGCCATACCAGTACCTTTCGACCGAATTTCTCCACTTGAATCGACCTGTCCGCATCGCTCACATCCTCCCCAACGACGGCAGTAAAGTATTGTGGAGCTGGAAGGGGTTTTGAGTCCTCCTTTACATAGGTCTCATCGTCCACCAAAACGCATGCATCCGGACGCTGCCAAAGACGCGAATACAATTTCCGGGCCCTTGTTGCTGCTCGCTTCTTCTGTTCTGCACTATGTTTCGAGATTTTCTGCTTCTTGTAGGTCTTCAGGTGGTTTCGCCTCTTGTTACGCTGGATCATTCCGACACTCGTTCCTGCTTTTTTGGCCAAATCACATATTGACATTGATTTGTTCTTCATGATTAGAGATACCACTTTCTGCTCCAGTTTCGGGTTGGAAGAACCGGGTTTTCTGCCTCTTCCTGGTAGCTCATCAAAAGAATAGTGTTCCCCAAACTTATTAATGATGGTTTTAACACTCGCATGATGAATTCCAAACCGCTTCGCCAATTTTCGCACAGTAATACCCTTCTCACTTAGCCATGTGTCCAGAACCTTAATTTTCACTTCCTTTTCAATACGCGACATTTTGAAAACGCAGAATTTGAACCGCACAAACAAGTAAACAAAAGAAAGCTGACAGTCAAACGCACAGCATGCAGTTTTCAGAGCATAAAAAACCATCACAAATACATGCGTACAACGCAAATGTATGTGGATAGCTAATATTCGATACACTCCTTATATGAAAATAAATCATGTATTTCAATCAAAGCACCAACCAGGTGCCATCTAGATAAACGTCAAGGAATCAGGATCGCACCATCTCCCTTCGATATTCTCCTGCCCTGCCCAGTCACCGTGAAATGCATCAGGTAATGCCTACATACATTACATTCATAAATTGGCACTACATCAACTGCATTGAAAAAACCTCGTCAACAATTCTTCGCCAATTCACCCAGTTTATGGCTGCATCTCTCCATCGTTGGTTGCAACCAACGCTCTTCAAGTTTTGGTTAACCTGATCCGCCCATCTAGCTTGCTGTGCTCCACGCAGTCTTGTACCAGCCGGATTCTACGCAAACACCATCTATGCAGGGTATTGCCTATAGGCATGAAATATTCAATATTTCGATGAAAATTGAATTCAAAATTTCTAATATTTATACACAATTTAACCGAATTCTCGGTTTGTTCTGAATTTTAACCGTCATATCAGTTTACCCATGCCGAGATTCCCAGCTAACTATATGAGTTTTCAGTTTGACCCAAACCGATATTATCGGTTAACATATATACATGTATACATAAGTCGAGATCATTGGCGTAACTACTAGGGGTGCCTAGGGGGCTAGGCCCCCTCCAGAATTCTGCAGCCCCCCCCAGGATTTTTCCCGAAAATATTTGAAATGAAACACTATTCATAATCTCTACGGAGTTGTACGGATTTTTTTCACCAGTTTAAGTTGTTTCGCGGAATACATTTCCCAGAGGTAATTTTCTAAAGGCCATTTTTCAAAGGGCACTTTTCGGAATGACTAATTTTCCAAAACGGATCTCTGTCCTCATTTTTTCGGAAAATGTATGCTTTCCTGAAACCATTTTCCAGGGGACTTTTCCTAGAGGTAATTCCCCGGGAATCATTTCCCAGAATCCATCTTCTGGAATGACCAATTTTTCAGAGTGAGTATCTGTCCTTCTGTTTTCGGGAAATTGATTGTTTTCCGGAAACTATTTTTCTGATGCTATTTCCCACACGCCATTTCCCATGAATAATTTTCCAGAGAAGAACTTTGTCCTTCTTATTTTTGGGAAATAATTACTTTCCTGAAACCATTTCTTAGAGCCCATTCACCAGACGCCATTTTCCTGCGTTGATATTTGTCCTTATTTATCTTCAGGAAATTATATTTTAAGTATTTTAATTTACTAAATTTGGTGATAACAAGCTTTATCAAAGTTTTAGCATTAAGTAGTTTCCTCGACTGCTTTGTAAAATTTTATTCATTAATATTGAGAAAAATCTGGCGGCACATGAGACTTTCTTTTATTTGGCGGGATACTTTTAAGTGGCGGGACCATCATCACCATCATCATCATCATCATCATCATCATCATCATCATCATGTAAAGTATTGTTAACCTGTTGAAACTTTTATTTATCTATTCTTTTCCTCAAATATTTTAATTAATTGATCATAGTGATGTCGCAATGCAGGACTCGACGAAAAACATATTTTTAATTTTCTAAGAATCAAACCATTTGAATACAATTTGAAGATAAATATCCGAAATATACTGCTTGTTAAAACTGTGTGCTCCCATCTGCATTCACTTAGTAGAGACAGAGTTCCGATTTTTTTTTAAACGCTTCTCAATATTTCTTTGGAAATTTTATCAAAATTCCCTTCACATTTCTTATAACAGTTGTCTTACATTTATTCTTAAGATTTCTTTAAATAAGTTGCTTTTCAATCAAAAGGTTCTATGTTGGGCTGGAATAGGTCCGAGTATATACTGATGACGAAAATATTAGATACATCTACAGTTTTTCATACAAAATTGTCATATTTGACATTATCTATGTCAGCACTCGAAAGATGGATTGAGCTGAAATTTTGACAGGAACTCAGAAGTAATTGAATTTCCTAAATTTTAAAATGTTTGTAAATTTTGAAACAGTTTTCAAAATTACATCTAATCCACCAGCTTAGAAAAATTTAAAAACATCTATTTTCTTTTACGAAATACAAAAATTTCAAAAGAATGAATAATTTTTCCGAAGATTTCATTCTTGTAGAACTATTCAATTTAAAATCATTTAACATTTAAATTTCTGCCAAACCTTCTATCATGGCGAATATGATGCCATTTTGAAGACTGTACTTCTGTACTTGAACAATTAAAAATTCAACACAGTTCAACACGGTAGATGCATTTGTTTTTTCGCCTATACTGTTTTTGTTACATTCTTTTGTTATACCATCAAAAAATTTCGAAAACTTTCCATGGAATTAGGATGCCCATGGATTCCATGGATTAGTATTCCATGTCAATGCCAATCAAATTCTTAAGTTTAACCTCAAATTACCCATAGATGTTTTTTTCGAACTGTCGTGAACTACTCAGTAGGTTTTTGATTAAATAATCCTCCAAATTCTCTCTCAAATTTTTTGAACTCCCTTTTTTTTTAGCACGTTAACTTAAAATGTTTCATTGTATTTTTCACAGAATTGCTCACATAATTTTCAAAGAGTTATTTATTTATATTATATTTGGCTTCAGAAACCTAAATCGAATTCCATCGAATTGTTGAAAAATATCTACATTTCGGAAACTGAAAACAAATCTCTTAATTTGAAATAACTGTTTTTTTTTTTCAATTCAGTATTATTTTGACTAAAGGTACATTCGGTAAGTTTAATAAGAGTAGCAAAATTGCGAACTTTAGAAGTGTTTGCATTTTAATTTTATGTAACGATTAAGAATTCCGTACAATTTGGACAAATGAACAAAATGAAAAATGAAAAATTAAAAGATAGTTACGCCCATGTACTTCAGAAATTTGGATTTTTCCAGGAAAACATAGACGTGGAACAGATCCAGGTTTTTCCTTTTTTTAAGTTTTTTTGATAGTTATTTTTGAAAAACAAATAATGGCGCCCGTGACCACGGGTTATTGGGAACACCATAGTTTTCGGCGAGCTTTTAAGTTAATAGCTGATATCAAAACGCTTAATTTGAAAATATCACTTATCATACGAAAACCATAGGGCCGATAATATATTGACTTCAAATGTACTTCTGTACTGTTCTTTTGGAACACCAAGAATTTCGATTCCATTCATCTATCGTTGATAATTCCGAAACAATTGAAAACGACGCTAGTATTCTTCCTCAACCCGAGCTTCCTCAATCTGAGCTCTTTTATACCAAGGCCAGTTATCAAGATCAAAATTAGGTATTCTCATGCTATTTTCTCCTGCTCAGGGGCTAGTATCTCCATCAGCTTCATCGAAAAACGATAGTAAGACAAATAAGAGCTTGGTACGCTTGAGGCAAATGGGCAGAAGTTTATAGACCATTATTCAGATGCTAAATATAAAACAACAAGACCTGCAAGCCGAAGCAACTGTCGTTCGAGTTTTCTTGCGCAACAAAAACTTAAATATATCTTTGGAAGCCTTGGGAGCGGAATTGAAACTTGATATTACAACCAATCTATATAGGTTGCTCCAGGTGTTAATTTCCATTCCCATAAGCTCAGCTGGATGCGAGCTTCTCAGCCATCAGGCACACTTAAAACATGACTGAGAACTACCATGACGCAGCACTGATTTTCAAATCTTGCAATTTTAATCATTGGGAACGGAGTTGTGAAGGAATTAGTATCAACGGACACAATTTTGAAGATATTTAAAACACGTAATCCAAACCAATCCAAATTTTGATATAAATTTAAAATGTTCATTGACTCAATGTTGTTCTTTGTAATTTTAATGTTTTTTAGTTTTAAGTTCACTCTATATAGATTCAGATCTATTTTCCGCCTCGGAAGAAATGATGCGCCTCCAGTGAATCGACTAAGGTGACTACAGTTACCTCATGTGAGTCCATTCTCCATTTGATTCACAGGGAATAATACGAGGTATATATTTACGACACTTGATTCTCTTAAGGCATCTCAAATCTCTTAAGGCATTGTCAAATAATTTCAACAAGAAATTCGTCATCAAGATATTCTTATAACATGTTATAGCTGCTCAGTCTGCCCTGTGTTTAGACCTAATTATTCGATTAAACCTGTTCTGATCCATTAATAAAAATAACCTGTCCTTACGCTACTTTCATCGCTCTTTTAAATATTCCTAAAAACGAAAAAAATCCTTCGGCCCCCTCCAGGCCCCCTCCAGACTGATTATACAGCTCCGCCTATGGTCGAGATCGAAATCCGAGAGGTCGGCTGTGCAGATCTCGGTTTCAGAATGCCAAGACTCGGCATATAATTCCAAGTGTGCAGGTATTGCCTTAGTTTGAAATTTATAGTTTTTACACATTGAAGATGTATGTTAGTCGCAAGCAGCGTATTTTAGTTCTTAATTTAATTACAGTTGATCTGGCAATAACACAGTAGCAACCTCGGGCAGTCAATTATACTCATAAAAAAAAGCCTTCATTCGAACAATGGGTTACCACTGACAGATGTGATTTAGAAACTATTGTAAAGCAAACTGATGAGTTTGTTTCATTTTTCAGCTCAAAATTAGAAAGTTTTATTCCGCATGATTTTGTAAAAACCGAACAATCCAATTTTTTGAAAACTACAAAACAAAACTTGCAAGATGGTGAATTTTTAGCTATTTGTGACTTTTCTGAAAATTACAGCTTCATTTTGCAGGATGAAGTTCAATCACACAATCCATCCTTTCGTAATATATTATACTGAAAATATGCAAATTAAACATTTTAGCTTCATTATAATTTCTGAAGAACTAAGACATGATTCAGTCGCTGTTAATTTGTTTATTGATAAAATTATAAACGTTTTACAAATTGATCAAAATAAAAACATAAAAAAAAATTATTTTATGTCAGATGGTGCTGCTTCACAGTATAAAAACCTAAAAAACTTTTCTAGCCTTTGTAAATTTAAGTCAAAGTATGGTATTGACGCTGAATGGCATTTCTTCGCAACATCGCACGGAAAAGGTCCATGCGATGCTATTGAAGGTACGATAAAACGCATGGCTACCAGAGCAAGTTTAGCCAAAGAACGCGAACACCCGATAAAGACTGCAAGAGAGTTGTTTAATTGGGCAAACAAACGAAAAGAAGAAGAACTTACAAAATTGTCATTTTGTTAATCTACTACAGAAGAATACGAAAATATGTCTTTGCAGCTAAATAATCAATATAATAATGCAATAACAATTCAAGGAACTCAAAAAATCCACTCATTTCTTCCTCTATCAGAAAATACAATAAAGGCAAAGCTTTATTCAAACTGTCCTAAGAAAGTTGTTTAAACAATAATTTTATAAAAATACAGGAATAAAAATAAACTGATGATATCCAACATATAATGTTATTTTTTATTGCGCACAATCACCATCCCTGAAAATAAGCTTAATTCGCTCTTTTGAATCTTGCTAATTGAGGACCTTGCATTTGCAGTTCTCAAAAAGGTGTATCTCGAAATCGAGTTGTCTCATCGGTTTGATGTCTGTGGCGATGTTCGGCAATAGAGAGAAAATATGCACAGTATAAACACATCCAGTTTAAATGGATTAAACTGTTAGGCGATATGCAAGAGTTGAATGCACATTTTCAACACAATACACCAAAAATAACTGGAAGAAATCATTGTTCCTGATAGTGGGATTTTGTAACTTGTTTTTCAAAATACTTTTAAGGCAGAGAATTTCACTCGAATCTTTAAGCTGTCAGTGTCTTTTAACTCAAAATTTTCCAATGTTTCCGAAAAAAAATACTTTTGAAACTGGAAAACCACGGAGTACATCCGAAAAGGGCCAAAACTTATTAAGTTATCAAAAAAAATCAATATTATATCAGTAATATCTTTTGAACGGTGCATCTTAAAAAATGTTACCCAAGGACTTTTTGCTTGCAAATTTGATGTACTTTCATAAAATTAGGGTGAAAAACTTTTTTGACTCTTTTTAATAGCTTTTTTGAAAATTGTAATTTCTTTTAACAAAATTATTTTTCCATTGTAACCTATTTTTCTCCAGAACAACTCACTGTGCATTAGATAGAATTTTCAGTCAGCTATAACATAAGAATAATTAAAAAATTATTGACATGTAACTTTTAAGGGAAAATCTATATATTAGTTCAAAACACAAAAACCAAACTTTTTTTTACCGTGCATATTTTTTCCATATAGCACCAACAATTGTCTAAAACTTCGATTAAGACACCAAACCAATCGGACAAACCGTTTCTGAGATACATTTTTTGAAGATATCATGTGCATTTTTTCATAGGCCCTTCTCATAAGTAAGGCTAGATTCATAATGGCGAACCAAGTATGCAAAACGGCGTTTTTCTTCTCCAAAAACTTGTATGCAAGGTTTCATGCAAATAAAAAAATATGAAAATTACTCGTTGCTGAAATGATATGGAACCGCTCAAATACCGCTTCGTAGAGTTACGCAGATTGTACTAATAACTCGACTTAGTACACGACACTGAAGAAGTCAGTACATAGAAGACGAAATACGCGTATCTGTCAAGATAAGCAAAGGTAATTGGAATTATATGGAAAATACTAAATTTTCGTCTCATTTTTAGTTACAGGTATTCCACTAAACAGCTCAAACTCTCTAGGATTCTACGCAGAAGGAAAGGCAAGAAATTTTGCTATTCAATAATTCCTTGATATGGCACCGGGAATGAATCCAGTTACCTCCGGAAAATTCCCTACATATATGCATAGCCGATGTCATAACTTAATAGAGTGTGCAAAATTACTCCGACACCCCAACCTCGTGCGTGTCTTATTTTTAATTTGCTGCATCGAATCCAGTTCCAAACAGACATCAACTACCCTGGCACCAGCCCAATTCCCAAAACAATTTTCCTTTTACCATGACGAAATGCATCCTCACTTAAACAAACCATTCTTCACTGCCGCGCCGAACCATTCATGGCAATAGGTACCGTTCCCAAACGAAAGACCCGAACTCGAAGAAAAATAGATACATAGAAAGGAATCTTCAGCCGTGTCCAATCGATTTGCAGTGTTTTATTACCGTTCGGTTAGGGCAGAAAGGACGTGTGCCTTCGTCCTTGCCAGTGGTAATTAGCTTGTTTCATCTGCGATTCCCGCCCGACGAAAATTATCTAATTGCTTTCGCCGCGTGGAGGGAAAATATTTTGACGTGATGTGATTTTCACAATCCGAACCGCCAATGGGAAAGACAGCGGCAAATTGCGCCATGGCGGATTTATTTGCAATAATATTTGGCAATAAAATTGGTTTCACTTGCTGGTGACGCAGAAACTGAGATGAAGCCTTTGAGAGAAAATGAAATGAGAACGAGTGCGTAAATCATCCTTTATGGCCGTGAGAAAGTTCTGGCGGCAAATTATCAAAGGGCTCGTTGAGAATTTGTCCCTTTGCTCGGGGATCTATGTACATGTGAAGTGTCATTGTCGTGTGTAGATGGTGGGATCTCCTTGAAGTTTAGGTGATGCATTACGGGTCCATGATTTCAGATAATGTTGCCCTAGTTCTCTTGATGAAGGTAGGTTCGCTTTTGAGCCAGGTGTTTCATGAATATGTGAAAAAGTTGGTTTCGGAATCGGAGCGTCAGAATAGGACTTCATTTCAACTTTTATCCACTGTCAATGTAGTGACATCTAGAAAAGTTGTAGACTTTGGTGTTTTTATTCGTATTACTAGTTTCTCTCTAGCAAGTTACTCAGTTTTCCAAGCGACTTGAAAATGTTTGCTAAGTGCCGTTCAGCAAAGACGTACAACTAAAGGGTGTACGGTATCAAATTGCGACACACACAAATACTCGGCAAAATTCGCCCGTTCGACCAATCATCTTCAAACTTTCAGGGAGTAAAATAAAACATGTTATGAATATTTTCCCATGTATGTTTTGTTCAATTCCATATCAAAATGCACGAAGCTTCTTCTTTACACTACTCATAAGGTCCTGTTCCGATAATGGTAATAAATAATGAGGTGCCGCTCTTGCTAGCTAATAGCTTCAAGCTAAAAGAGGAGATTTATTAAGCATACTGTTGATTACAATGGTAATTTACCTACAATTCGGAGCACATCCAGTTCAATAGTATTTATCACCCTCCGAACAATAGTTCAATCTCAATCTAGCCTGACAAACAAGTGAGTTCAATAAAAATTAGCTTTGATATAGTATTTACTTTGTTTCCTCACCTTCTAAGCACAACCAGAACCTTTAATTCAACTTCTTTAATTTCGTACTTATGTTTAATTCCTTACAATAACTTTTAAACTCACAATGGCTCTCCTGCTAGATATATACTGTCAGCTAAGTATGGAGTTCAGTCTCCTTCACACTTCTTCTGGAAGGGCTGCCAGCGAATCAGTTCTGGCAACATCCTTCCCTACGTGGAACCCTGCACCGGTTGGGGTTTCACCAGTTCCCGACACCTCGAGTACAGCCAGCTTCGACACGGGTCGTCGGAAAACTCCTCCTGCAGTCTGCACGATAGTTTGCCTCACTACACCATCCTTGCCCGGGAGCACTTCCAGAACGCGACCTCTAGTCCACCCATTCCGCTTACTGTCGTCGATGATAAGGACTAGATCACTAACTTCGATGTTTTTGGTCGGTGTAAACCACTTCGTGCGTTTTGTAAGTGTTGGTAAGTATTCCCTTACCCAACGCTTCCAGAATCGGTCCAGTTGCTTCTGAATTGCAGTCCATGACTGCTTTAGGATTTTGCTGTCATCTCCACCCGCATTCCTCAACGGTTGTCGTACACTTGATGAACTTCCTAGCAGGTTAGCGGTCTGCTATGATTGATAGCCTCTGCTTCAACCAATAGGGTAAATAGATCTTCATCATTAAGTCTGTCGTCGTTGGACGAATCCACTAAAGCCACTTTGACCGACCTGACAAGTCGCTCCCAGAAGCCACCCATGTGAGAGGTGCACCTTGGAAGGAATGAATCGTCCACGCCGTTGTCCGTATCGTAAGTAGAACCGGTTGCACACAGAACGGCACTTAACTCGGCTTCTCACTAAGCTTTTACTTAGAGGGGCCCGAAATAGTCCAGGCCAACATAGGTAAAGGGACGCACAAATGAAGAGAGTCTGGCATGGGGAAGAGGTGCCATCAGGGGAACTCTCAGCGTTGCGCTGCGTATTTTGCATATCTGACACTCCCGAGATACCTTCTTGACCAGTGATCGGAGTTGTGGTATGGAAAAACGTTGCTGAGCTTCATTAACCTCCGTTTCATTATTTCCGTGGCGGTATTGTCGGTGAAGATGATCAATGAACAGGAACGTTAAGTGGTGCTTCTTTGGCAGAATCACAGGATACCTGACGTCCATGGAAACATTCAATGCTGCCCCTATCCTTCCGTCGACGCGTAGAATACCCTTTTCGTCCAGCATCGGAGAAAACTTAAAGAGTGGGCTGGATTTTTCTAACGAAGTATGTTTCTCTGGTAGCAGATGTTTATATGCCTTCAGCGCGCTAATTTCGTCTGGGTAGTAGTCCCACTGTGCTGTTTTGAACAGCATTTCTTCAGCTAGTAGGAGCTCTTCTTGTGTCAGGGGCCTGAAGTGCGATCGACCTTTGAGACGGCCTTCTCGAAGATGCCCACAGCACGGTAGACATAGACCATAGAACGCAGAGCCAAAGTCCATCGAGTGAAGCGGTGTATGTCGATGACAGGCATAGCAAAGGTGACGTCACTGTGGATGTGGCACGAACGCAACTCTTCGTTGTTTGTTGCTAACGATCTCCATTTCGGCCACAGATTTTCTGGGCCCTTTAAGAACGCTGGACCATTGTACCATGAACTGTGGATAGATGTGGTTGGATCAGCACCCCACCTAGTGGCTTCGTCTGCAGGATTCATCTTTGAGGGAACCCAGCGCCACTCCTCACGGCTGGTCAGGTTCCAAAATTTCTCCCACTGGATAGGCAACGAACTGACGGTATTTGTGGGGTCAGCACTAATCCAACTTAGCGCAGTGCTCGAATCTGACCAAAAATATCGTTTGGAAACCTGGTACGAATGTCCTTCGATGACATACTTCGCTATTCGCGCACCTTGTACGCATTCCTGAAGCTCCAAGCGAGGAATTGTCATCGGCTTAACTGGTGCTACTTTCGTTTTCGACATAATCAGCGCGACCTCCACCGTATTGTCCGCATGCAAGATCCTGAAATACGACACACACGCGTAGGCGAGCTCGCTTGCGTCCGAAAAAGTGTGTAATTGTATGTCATGCAAACCCACACCACTAGTGGAAAATAGCATCGAGGGATGGTAACGTTGTTGATTTTGTCCAGAGTTTCGAACCACTTCTGCCATTTTCCGAACAAATCGATGGGAATCAGCTGATCCCAGCTGACTCCAGCTCGCCACAAGTTCTGAATCAACATTTTCCCTGGATTAAATACGGTGCGAGTACCTCCAGCGGATCAAACAGTGTCACGACACAACGCAAAATTTCTGGCTTAGTCGGTAGTCTTCCGTTTACGATTAGTTCAGCGATATCACTTCGCATCATAGTAGAGAATCGAAACTCGTCCGTTTTGATTACCCACAGCATGCCCAACACACGCTCTAATTGATCTACTTTGCTTTCTTGGTTAAGCTCCTTCTCAGCGGTTGTCTTCTTTTCACCCAAGCCTTCCAGTACATCCGGTCGATTGGAACACCAATTCCGAATATCGAATCCACTGTATTTGTGAATCGCTCGAAAATAATTTGCCACTTGCAACACTTCACACTCCTCCTCAAAGCTATCGAGGTAATCGTCCACATAGTGATTGTGTACTATCCCTGTACCGCTCGTGGAAAAGGGTCTGTAAACTGTTGGGCGTTCCAATTTTTTACGTACTGGGCGATGGCTGGGGAGCTGGATGACCCAAATATAGCCACATCCATGATGAAGATCATCCGGAGCTTGCGTGGGTCCGTGCGGAATACAAATCGTTGCGCGCATTTATCTTCGTCCCTAGTGCCATTGAAACATTTCTCTGATATCAGCACTCACCGCCACCGGATACCGGCGGAAGCCGAAGAGCACTGAAGGCAGTGAAGCTAGTTTATCAGGTCCTTTCAAGAGAAACGTATCAAGCGAAACGCCATCTACCCTGGCTGAGGCGTCCAAATTAGGCGGACCTTACCCGGTTTTTTCGGGTTTGTCACCACCCCCAACGGTAAGTACCACGTGACGTGGGTCTCCTGACAGCAACTCTTCTTTAGTAGTAAGGTGAGCATAGCCCTTGTTTTGATACTCTTCGATTTTCTGCATGATGCTGGTCTTCATAGCGGAATCTTTTGCCATTTTTCGTTCTAGGCACTCAAGCTGCCGAATAGCCATAGGAAAACTGTCTGGAAACTCGAAGTTGTCGTATTTCCAGAGCATTCCAGACTCATAGCGATCGGCCACCCGCACAGTTGTTTGCTGGAGGATCTCTAACGCCCGCTTGTCTTTCTTTGACATAACTACCGCCGTTGGTTGAGCGCCCATGTTCTCGGTGGTGAAATAAGCCTTCATGGTTGCATCCATCGAGTGGTCATTGTTGCACTCGCAAAGATGAAAGTGACACACAGCATCTGAAGAGCGTCTACCGCCGTATACACACCACCCGAGCCTAGTCTTTACCGCAGTTGGTTCATCACATTGACCCTCGCGTGACTTCAATGGGACGGCAAGCCTCAGGTTGTCCAAACCGATCAACAGTTGTGGAGTTGCCACGCTATAGCTTCGAACTGGTAACTCTCGCAGGTGGTGGTATCGTTGCGCCAATTGTTCGAATTGTAGACTCTGTATTGGCAAGTCTAACGATTCGATGGTTCCCACATTTGACATTTGGAAACGCTTTCTTTCGCCTAGACCGGATATTTCAAACGAAACGCGCCTGGAATTTTTCTCATGACGTGTCATGTTAGCCGTCCATTTTAAGCAGAGTGGGTGGTTGTAACCGTCAACACCCAACTTGATCGCCAATCCTTCCTCAATCATGGTCAACGACGACCCTTCGTCCAAGAAGGTGAATGTGTCAATGATTGTACTACCGTTATATAGCGTAACCGGCAGGATTCTGAAAAGGATAGTAGTAATGCTTGATGAACGTGATGATCCACTGACTGCTCCTGGTTCACTGGTGCTGCTGACTTAGGGGGTGAATGTAGAAGAGGGTTATGTCTCAACTGGCATCCGCCGATTCCGCAACACCTCAGACTGCGACAAGCTCTCCGACCATGCCCGAAAAAACAGGTACGGCAGAGACTTTGGCTCTGGATCTTCTTCCATCGTTCATCGATCGATAGAGATTTGAACGTTCTACATTCCCTTGCTTTGTGGCCTTCCTTTCCACACACCGAACATTCTAACTTCACAGATCTCTCCCCTTTACAAGGGCTGCTTTCGTCGACTCCCTTGTTTCCCTCATCTCTGTATGAGTCGGTCGTGTGTACCAAACTCCGATCTAGTTGTTTTGACTTTCCACGCCTGTCCAGGTTTCCAGCTCCTGCGTACGATGAGACACTGTACGCATCAGCCACGATCTCCTCCATGAAGGCAGCGAAAGACTTTAAGTCAACCGATGCTTGGCTTCTTCTGTAACTCGCCCACTTCATGCGATATTCTACCGGTAGCTTCTCCACAAGATCCTTCAATAAGCACGGATTGGCCAGATGATCCAGCAAGGTGACAGCAATGACATGGTCACACAACGTTTGTACCATCGTGCCAAATTCGATCATTGTTTCCAGCCGGTCTGCCCGTGGCGATGGTGATGATTTTACCCGTTCGATGAGTGACGCATGAGTAGCGCATACGCAACGCCTCAATAACGTGAGGAGCGGAAGCCGGCAAGATCAGTCTGCTTCTTACGGATTCCCAGGCTGCTCCTTTGAGACAACATTGGAGGCGGATCATATTTTCTCCATCGCTGTACCCACATGCTTCAGTGATGTAATTGTAATTACTGATAAAGACCGGTCAATCAGCTGGTTGGCCAGTAAAGGTCGGCAAATCACGTGGTAGAACTTGCCGAGCTCCGAGTTGTCCTGGAGTCGGCCCGCAATGATACAATTGCGAAGAGGAGAATCCAGGAAACAATGGGTTAGTTCTCTCCCCACGTGCGAGTGTGTTTTATGGTTGATCCAAGGGCGCGATAGGACGCTGCTGCTCTGACGGGATCATATCCGGCTTTGGCATAGGTTGCTGCTGCGTTGCCGATGCTTGTGGTCCTTCGCTGGGCTCCTTCTCCAAGGGCGCGTCGGATCGCGGCTGCTTGGAATACGATACATTGCATCGTGAATGACGTGTAGGGTCGACGACATCGCTCGATCGTACTTTGGGTATGGCTCCTATATTCATTTCCGACGTTGGGGGTACGGTTGGTTGGCCACTCCCTGTGCAGTTTTCTTGCACTAGTTATGGCCACCGAGTTCTGTTTATCGCTCCGGTTCTGTGCCTTCTGGACCTTGTACACATGTAATCCAGAACGTTTCATTGTTTTCTGCACAAAACAAACTGAAACTTTCGCCTTTTTCGCAACATCCCTGTTCGAAATGTTGGGATAACGCTTAAATTGGTTCAATACCATCCTGGCCTTCTCCGGATTTGATGTGCCACGTTTTTTGCCACTACAATTTTTCCGCTTGGTTGTCTTACGGTCCTTGAACGTTTTGATCACATGAGATACGGTTGAATGTGCGATTCCGAGCTGTTTTCCGATCCATCGATGAGAAGCGTTTGGGTTTTCGAAGTGAGTGCCCAAAATTTGTTGGCGCACTATTTCTTCATTCGAAGCCATCACTGAAATCACTCGACCGATTTTCACGAAACTCATTACACAATTGACACAACACAATGAAATACATTCAGTTAAAATTTCAATAATTTTTACCCACACGATAAAAAGTTACGAACAATTGCGTGTGTCCAAATTTCATCGAATACAGTCTTTAAGGTCTGTATCCGCAATAATCCGGACACCTCAAAACATGAATATAACATAAATTTCGCATTATTTTTCCGTCGTAGTTGTTTATTTCAGATTCATGGGATGTGTTTTAACAATTCGTGAAGACAAAACATAGTTATTCGGTATTTGCATAAAATTTTCGAACTTTGCGGTTAACTCCGACCATTAGGGTTTGTACAGACTCTTCAGAAATCGTAGAAGCCGTCTTTGTCCAAATTTGCTGGAAGTGTTTGATGTCTTTGATTCCTTGCTTCTTTCCAGAAAGCTTCCGCTTCATCAGAGACCAATATCTCTCGATTGGTCGTAGCTCTGGGCAATTTGGCGGGTTTGAGGTTTTTGGTACAATGTTCAGTTGATTTGCTTGGTACCACTCCATCACAGTTTTTGCATAGTGGCATGATGCCAAATCGGGCCAGAACAAAGGTTTTTCTTTGTGACTTTTGATGAAGGGTAGCAATCGCTTCTGCAGACACTCTTTCTGATTGATATCCTTGTTGATTGTGTCTGTAGTGACGAAAGATTTACTCTTTTTGCCACACGTGCAAATTGCTTGCCACACAAGGTATTTTTTGGGAAATTTCGATGCCTGCTTTGCTCTGAATTGCTCAGCTGTTGCATTTCTGGCCATAGCAGAATAAAAAGCCAGCCCTAGAAGCTGCTTGAAATCCTCCAGGACATAAGTTTCATCGTCCATAACAATGCATGAAAACTTCGTCAAATATTCGCAGTACAAAGGTCGAGCCCGTGATTTTGCTGCCAAGTTCTGTTTGTCGTTGCGATTTGGAACTGTTTTTACTTTATACGACTTAAGTCCCAATCGTTGTTTTGATTTTTGGACAAAACCAGGCGACATCCCTATTTTACGAGCCACTGTTCGAATGGAAAGATTGATTTGAGCACATCGTGAACAGTGGATTTAGGCAAATCCAATGTTTTTGCAAGGTCCCGTATTGACAAGTCAGGATTTGCCGTACGCCCGTACAATATTCGCTCGCGCACTTGTTTCTCTTTCGTCGCCATCTTGAATACTAAACATGAAATGTCAACATCAATCATAGTCTTTTTCATCATAGACTCTCAGCTATACCACAGTGAAATTTTTCATTCCTACGTGCAATATTTCAAAAATTACAAAGATTTGAAGGTGTCCGGATTAATGTGGATACAGATTTTAGTTATTGCAAGGCGAAATTGGCTTTTCGGCAAAACTGTGATTTTCAAATCATTATGTTAAAATATAAGAAATAATTGAAATTTGGAAAAATGAATGTACAAAATATGAAATGTAATCAAAATTTATTTAAGAGAATTCCGGAAATTTTCAGGAAATTTTGGATTTATTTAAGGAATACGTTTGTTTCAATTTTGTTTTTGTTTTTGTAAACTAAAATAATATTTTAAGCGCATTAATTTTTGACTCATATCGTGCCAATACTCAATATGAAATTAAATGCCCATATGATTCAAAGCATGATACGCTTAAGAAAAACTTTTTTTAAATATATTTTGCCATCAGTCAACGTTTCCCGCAACACTAGAAAATTTTCTTATTCAGTAGTTACTGCTAAATGGAACAGAAGAGCAAAGAATCGAACAGAGAAGAACAACAAACAACAACCAACCAACCAATATCACAGTGAAGTTTTACAGCTGTGGCTATCTGGCCGCATTCTGGTTTTTTATAGCAGCCAATTGGTTTTATGAAGGTTCTCAGGTGTTCATAAAATCTTTCACTAGAACATTTTAGAACTCTTTATGGTCTTATAATGGTTTTATACATTTGTTTGCACAACCATATATAGAGTAAGCCACTTGGTACAAATTTCGCCCTAAAAGAATCATCGTAGACAAAACAGTTTTGAAAGTAGTTTTATCAACAAGCCAGAAGAATTGCAATACGGCTGGAATAAAACTTAAATTGTTACTTGGGTTTATAACTGACTAAACAACTCTGACAGCCGGTCGCTCCCTATCTCGATGGTCAAAAGAATTTTTCGATAAAACTGTATTTTAATCAAACACAATAATTGAGTTTCGAGAAAATGTACCAATGTCATACTATACAAGCTTTGATAAACTTTGGATTTTGAGAATAGAAAACCCGTCGCTGCCTTCCACTTTAAAACGAGCCGCTCTCAATTGCCCCATAGTCAAGGATAAAGTATTTTCCACCTCATAACTCTCCGTTGCTTCGAAGTACACGATGAACCCTAACCATATCAGCATCACATCATGGAAGAAGAAAAATTAAGATTTATGGTTATTTTATACCGATATGATCCTAATAAGACAAAGCATTTCGCAAAAAGTGTCTGCTGGCTCGACAGATCCTTCCAGTATTCAACATCGAGAAACAAGCATCAAGAAGCGTAAAACATCCGAAAGCTTCACATACCGTTTCCATCCGCGTTGTCTTCATCTACATCGCATGGAAAGAACCATAACGACCAACGGAGAGAGAAAAAAAATCGCTTATCATAAAGTAACGCCTTCGGGCCTCCGCGTTTAGTTCAGCCAAAGCTGATTCTCGTTGAACAACGTTCTTGTTCATGTCGTCCTCCAACCTCTCCACTCACCCCCTCCCAACAGTCATTCGCAAACATTCCCTCACGGGAATTTTAATTTTGAATAAAGTCACGCATTTTTCATCATCCGTCACCCGGGACATAGTACGGGATTCCGTCAGGACCAAGTCGAACGAGAGCGAACCCGGGAGGGAAGATGATGTTATATATGAACTTTTGATTGGCTGCATTAAAACAAATAAAAGACGGGCGGCGTGCGTCCTCCACATCCAAACGACCGGGGGGCGCTCAGAACAAAACTTTCGGAACTGGCGATCGCTGCGGTTAGATAAAGTCATCGTGGTCGTCCTACTTGGCCGGTCATCCATCCATCCATGACCGCAGGATGAGTTACAATACAAACGGCCGTGGTGCGAAAGTGAGAATGAGGAGAGTTTCGGGAAGTTTTGTCGATGCTCAGGCTGTTTTTCGAATAAGTTATATTTCATTTTTTTTTTAAATTCAGGGGGTTCGCCTCTATTTTATCGTAGCCATCTGGAATGTTGTGGAATTTTTCTACTCGGTTCGATGGCCTCAAGCCTGTCGCACAAATGCAAAGTTTAAGATCATTTAAATTAATTTTCTCTGAGATCTGACTCCGAGCTATTTGGTCATGCTTATCAATTTAAGTTAGCTGGCAACAAACATAACCAAAATTGCACGCATATTGAAAATTCGAAATACACAAACATGTATGCAACAAGCAAATCGTATAGAGTGCTCATATATACGCAGTGACATAAACTTTCGATATTCATTAGATTGCATTATTTTTGTCCGTCACAAGAAATCAGAATAAATTTCATTATGTGCCTTATTGAATTAATAATGCTGAAAAAAAAATTTAAAAATATCAAACCTGCAACCTGGATTTACACCATGAACGTTGAGGTTATGGGTTCAGTGACTCGACCAATAGTATATATCAACACTTGATAACATCAGTCTGCATTGTGCTCTCATGCCGTGCTTTTATCTATATATATAAAACAGAGTGGCATACGTAAGACCGCGCATAACTCGAGAACGGATCGTTCGATTTAAGTTATCTCTTTTGTGTTCTATTTGGCTACGCCCAAGAAACATTTATAAAAAAGAAAGTTGGACAAATTTATAGGAAAAATGAAAACATCGAAAATGATAGATTTTCAATACATACAAGGGACAGACAAAATGATCGGGACAGGCACATTTTCGATCAACTTGGAGTGCTCTAACTTCATGAAATATTTCGATTTAATTCCGCCAAGTAGCATTCGACTGGAAAATTGATGTAGTTTTATATCTTGGTAACGTAATTTGCCATTGCCCTCGGACACCGGAGTTCCGGGTTTCCGGAGAGTCTATCACACATGTTGAATTTGTGATGAGATTTTGTACAAGATGCCGTTGTCAAATTTGTTCTAGCAAACACACGTTAAGACACAATATTTATCAAGCAAATGAAATGTCAATTACAAGAATCGGCCTTAAATTGACTGAAATTTGGCCATTTCCATGAAACAGGATAAAGGGTCCTAGATGCGGTTAACTCTTTATTTTACTCAAAACATGTCATGGGACAGCTTTTTCTTCTTAGTTTTTCATCACAAACCTTATTATAAACTTAAATTGGATCCTTGACCATATTGGCCACTTCCAGAACCACCAGAACGTCTCCGGGGGAACCTGTAGTAAGGACAAGTTAGGCATTTATCCCAAAATATGACGTGCGGCAGCTCTATCTTCATGATTTTTCATAAATATGAAATGCTTCAGAAAGCCATTGGATACATTAAACACTATCGGCACGTCCCCGGGGAGAACCTGTAATAGAGGCCATTTACGATTTCACTCCAAAAATGCCGTGCGGCATTAATAACATAACATTTTTCATAATCATGATTTTGATAGACTTGAGAAAGCCATTGGCCACTTCCGGAACATTTTTGGGGAAACCTTTAGTAAGGATCAATTATGATTTTACCACCTCTGAGGGTCAATTAATTTAGGTTTGGTTAGGATAAGCAAGCAATAATTCGATTGAGTATTGGGAAGAGTGGGTTTTATTAGCAGAGAGTTGGTCATCCATCCGCTTCCAGGACGGCTTCAATCCGCCTGGAAATGTAGCTGTAAAGGGTTTGAATGACGTCCAGTGGTGTTCCGGAGGTTATAGACAATTATATTACCGGGATATCTTCATTAATTTTCCAATTGAATCTTCATAATTTTCCAATTGAATGCTTCTTGGCGGAATTAAATCGGATAGTATTTTATTAAGTTAGAGCACTACAAAGTTGATCAAAAATTTGCCTGTTCCGATCATTTAGTCTGTCCTCTACATATAAGGTCTGGTTTTTGTTTTGTTTTGATTAAGTTATCCTTGACATGGATCGTAGATGACGTTGATAGTCCACCTGACATTGTGCAATTTCACAGGATTTGAATTTGTTAATCTGTTATCGATAGCGATCAATAATAAAATTGAGGTGATAAACAAGTCAAGCTTGGCTTGCAGATACTTAGAAAAAAGTAAATCGTGATTACTCGGAATTATGTAAACCATAAAAACGGGTCAAGCGGAACGAAGTTCGCCGGGTCAGCTAGTATTTTATATTTCCTGAATAAAATGCTATTGATACCTAACGCTGCAACAAATTTTAAGCAGCATTTAGATTTCTTCTTAATCCTTTTCGATCCTTGTTTAAGCCCTTTGGGTTACTCGGCTTGAATGTCGCATCGGAAAATTTCACTTCGGTCCTTTGGATTTTTATAGTTATCTATTTGAACGTCGATTTGGAGTTACGTCTTCTGTGGCAGAAGTGACTATTACAAATGAACGTAAACGCAAACGGCAATCTATTGATTCGCCTTCAAACCAAATAAATGTGAGTAATCAATTTGATATGCTTACAGATGATGAGAGTGATCCATCATCTATCCAAAATTTGAACAAACTTTATCGATTGAGAATATAAAAAAATATCTTTATTGTGGTGACAATTTCGCATTAACATTTGTTGAAGGTGTGAAATATTTCCTTCAACTTTCCAGAAGAGGTGAATGCTTGCTGAAACCTTTTTTTTTGTTTTTTTTAACTGGATGGAAAATCTGCAACCAGACACCTGAAGAACTCAGGGTTTGGGGATGATGGCACACCTCGACCTACTAAAAACCCACCCGTGCCTTAAGCCCTAGACCCCCCGCCCCTCGGGACCACCTTTCGGTATTACTTCGGGGAGGGGGCAATTGTGCTTGTTAAGCACCCACTATGTCTAACAACTCAGGGCTTTAGTAGTTAGGTGGTCACTCCGACCTGCCTTTGGTCGTTTCGCCATTTTTGTTGGAGATAGAGGACGATTTGGACGGCATACCGCATCCCAGACGTCTCGGTCCTGGCACATCCTCGGGACTAAATCCGTAGTCGTGTCATGACCGCTTACGGCAATCATGCCGGATCTCGCGTCGTCCAAGCGAGGGCATGTGAAGAACATATGTTCCGCAGTTTCCTTGACTCCCGCGCACTCACTGCGTGTGGAGGACTGTACATGCCAATATTTGTGCAGGTTTTGTCTAAAACAGCCGTGGCCAGACAATATCTGGGTTAAGTGGAAGTTCACTTCACCGTGTCGCCTACCGACCCACCCGGTTAATTACGGGATTAGTCGGTGGGTCCACTTATCTTTGGGGAACTATTCCATTCCTATACCTCTTGTTCCACGTTGATCGAAGCACTCTACGTCCTCTTTTATGACCATACCTATTGGCATCATCCCCGCTAGGGCGCAGACTGCGTAGCGTGATACCGTTCGGTATGCACTAACCATTCTTAGGCACATAAGCATGTGCGTACTCTCTTGTTTACTAGTGTAGCTCTTGGTACTCAAGGTGGTGACTCATGCCGGCTCGCCGCTCCTAAGTATGGACAGGGCGACACTGGCCAGGAGTATACGCTTACTCCATTGCACCGCCGAGCTATTCGACATCATGCAGGATAATGCCGATATAACCATAGAGGCTTTCTTGTAGGCGCAATCGACGTAACTGATAAAGGACAGCTTATCGTCGATCAAAACCCCCAAGTACCTCGAAGACCTCTTCGATTCAATTGCGCAGTTACCTGCACTGATCGTCGCATGTTGCTGCGATTTTCGGTTGTTAACAACCGTGACCATAGTCTTATGATGGGCTAGCTCCAGTTTCCATAAACTCATCCATCTCTCCACAATGACAATCGAGTGCGAGGCCGTTAACTCGATCTCTTCGATGGATTCATCACATATCTCCAGGATGAACCCGCGAATCCGACTATCTTCACCCCGCTCGGGAACTCAAGCTGCAGTACCTCATCGTACATCGTGTTCCATAACACCGGACCCAGGATCGAACCTTGTGGGACGCCTGCGGTGATCTGAACACGTTTTTGGCCTGCCTCTGCATTGTATACCAGTACCCGATTCTGGAAGTTGCTTCCGAGAATACTGCACAGGTATCCAGAAACCTGAAGGCGTTGAAGCGAGCCGGCGATAGTGACCCAACTGGCGCTGCTGAATGCATTTCTCACGTCAAGGGTGACCACAGCACAGTATCGTACTCCTCGCCTCTTGCGCTGGATTGCCACTTCAGCCGTCTTGGTGATGGACTTCCATTACGGAAGCCAAACTGATTATTAGACAGACCGCCTATACCCTCCGTGTATGTTGTCTGTTGAGGATTATCCTCTCGAGCACCTTACCCTCCAACAGACATATAGGTCTATATGCCGATGAATCTCCTGGTGGCTTCCCTGTCTTTAGTAGCAACATAAGGTTCTGAATTTTCCAGGCGTCCGGGAAGACGCCTTCGTCCAGACACTTTTGCATCACCACCCTGACCATTTCGGGATCCAGCAAGATAGCCGTCTTGATGGCCAGGTTCGGAATACCATCCGGTCTTGGCGCTTTGTTCACCTCTAGCGACGAGTTCCTCATTCGTCACCCCTGTTGTGCCGTTGTCAATGGCCACGTGGTCACTGGTGTTTGGCTGAGCCGTCCACATTTTCGTCGCTATGACAGCGTTAAGGTCTGGGATACTGGAACGCTGGTAATGGGACAAATCTACGGCGGCGGGGGGCCATGGACTCGGGTCGTGGCTTGAAACGAGTCCCCCAAACGATCACCTGCAGAAGCTCTGATGAACGCTCGGTTGGAGTCGCCGATCCTCTGGTTTTGGCCATTACAACCCGGTAGGCGTCACTTCACGGATTTGCATTGGCCTTTTGACCCATATCCTCGAAGCAGGCTTGCTTGCTGGCCTTTAGCTCCAGCTTTAGTGTGGCCTTCGCGGTGACTAGCGCCCCTCTACGCTCGATTCTCTCGGCGTCTGACCGCGCTCTTTGCACCCTCCGTCTTGCGTGGAGGCATGCTCTTCGGAAGTCGGCAATCGGCGATCTTCCATTCCTCGGTTTGACTTCCTTCGGCATGGTCACATCGCACGCTCGTGTAAGTGTCATAACGAGTCGTTTGCCGCAAGGTTCCTGGGTTTTGCGTAAGTTTCGTTCCCTCTCAAGCGCCTCTTTAAAAGTGTCTACATCAAAGTAGGACGTCCTCCATCTGCGGGCGAATGGAGTGGACGCTCCTCCTTGCGCACGCTGCCTTGTGTTGTGGACGATACAATAGCGAACCTCCAGGAGTAGCATGTGCAGAGACTACATAGCTCACCCCAAATGCTTAATGAGCGCAGGGGAACCGGATGATAATTCTCGGTGCACATCAAGAATTTTTGGGGACCTTTGCAGTCTCTGCACATGATACTCTTATCTGAACTTTTACACTACCAGGACATGTGCCGCTTTCCGGACATCTGGAGTTTGTCTTTGGCGGCTGGTGTAGGCTAAGTGGGCATATGGACCATCCCACCTTCACATTCGCCACTTTCAACGCCGTGTCCACGACAGCTGCCGCTACCCTCATCGTTGCCACCTGGGTCCTCCCTAGTGGACCCTTCCGCAGACGTATATCTGCGGTGGAAATCTCGACCATTCTCTATTACTCCAGTGCAATGGAGATCTCGTCTACCTTGGTGATCTCTTCCAGGTTTTTACACTGAATCGTCACCTGTGAGACGAGAGCGCGTACCTCCATACCCTCACCATTAGCGCTGTCGTCTTCTTAAGCCCCAGGAGCATCTCGCCGGTGTGGGTACGGCGTATACTCCGCCCATCAACACCTAGGCTCGACAGTTTAGCGTCCCCATGCATTGCTTTCAAGTCCTCGGAGCACTTCGACACCTCGGTCTTAACGATGAAGGCCTCTCCGCTGTTACACTCGTTTTTAGTCCTGTTCCCCTTTTTTTCGAACCTTGGCTATCCCTGCCACGCTTGGGGTCGTCACACGTCCCCCTCTTGGCACTAGCGTCGGCTTCTGTGCTGAGAATCGTTGTCGGGGCCCTGCCACTCGGGCCCCTTTCGGCGCTTGAGACAATTCTCGAGCAGGACGTCGCGCCCTTGGCGCTGGCCTATCTCTTTGCGGCCAGCTGGAGCTGAATGCGAGGATGGATCCTCTAACCCCACCGCCACGTTCGCGTAGGTATGTTTCCCTAAGCGGGTGTTGGACACCATCCGCTTCTTAGAAACGCCAGGTGTCATTTCGCCCGGGGATTGCCTAGCCTGCTTGGAGGTCCCTACCCCCATGGTCTCACAACGAGACGGCCTCTTCCGTCTGGGTCTGCTTCGGGGCTATATTACTCGCCCTTTCGGCAGCTGCTAGCCGTGCCAACTCTTTAGCACTTTGCTCAGCTAGAACTTGGCCTCTAGCTCTTCCATCTCCTTGCATGCAGTCTGCACTGTCGTGTGTAGCCAAAGGAGGCTCAGTTTGAGGACCTTTGCAATGTTGTTACGCGATGACGTTAAGTCAATAATCGCGTTCAATTTCTCAGACACCTCCTACACTTTAGGAAGGGTTTCCAGCATCCTATCTATGGCCCGGATGAGTCCTGGCTCATCCCTGGCTACGCCTAGCTTGGTGACACCTGCATCCGATGCTGTAGCACTACCGCACGTGTCGCTTACGCCTGATTCCACCATTTTACGCTGTGGAGACCTCACTAGGCCGCCTTTAGCGAACGGATTCGCTTTTTCTTTCTCCTCGGTTTTCTTCGTTTCCTCCATGTTGTTAGGTCCCCCCTCCAGCCGCTATCCAAGCCCACGTGGAGTAGTCGCTATTGTGATCCCATGGTTGTCTATGCAAGCAGGGAGGCCATGCGAGGGTTGACACGGCCCTTCATGGGGAACCGTGTTCAGAACCGGATCAGCGTAAGACAGGTATAGGGTCATCTGAGCCTATTCCTGCCCGACTGGCGAGGTCGGGTGGTGGAAAATGGAACGTACTGGAGGCCTGCCAAGGTTTTAACGGGACGGAGACGACCTGTGCCGCGGGAACCTCGCCATTTCCTACTTGGTGTCACCCGGTAGTACTGAGGGAGACGACACAGGCGCCAGCCCGAATACAACGGTACCACTAGTTATTCCTTTCGCAGCCAGTTGCCATAATTGGGGTTTTACTGGCATCCGCCCCAATGCGTCGTAGGACGCTCCCTTCGTAGTTCGTTTAGCCGTTAAGGGGAGCTTAACGTTTCCAAGGTGCACCGCGGGGAGGCGAACTACATTCACACCTCAAGCAAACGGCATGACCTGGTGCATTTGTACACGTGATCGCATTTGATTCAGTTGAAAAATTGAAGAGCTTAGTGATTTCGATTCCATTCCCAAGTTACATTGCCAAAACTATCCAGCTTTACTTAGCTGTATTAAAGTTTTATAAACGCCACTGGAAATCAATTTGGTTTTATTATGGTTCCAGGAGGTGCCAATAGGATTTATTTCTTAGTCAGGTACATGAGAACCTACACAGCTTCTTTACAACAATCTTGAAACCTTGTCTGCTAAAATTCCTTTTACTCCTATCCAAGGTTTTATTTTGACTTTATGAACACCTAAAATGCTGTTTTGAAATGCCGTTTTAAAACTCATTCAAATGATCTTATTATGGTCAGTTGAAAAAGCATTTTAGAAACATTTTGACTCCAGTAAATGCATTAAACGGCAATTTGGCATTGAGGGAAGTCACCAAATGACCAGAAAGTTTTATAGTAGCCATTCCGAAGATAAATTGGCTTTTTTGGCTGAACTGTAATTTCTTGCGATCGCCATATTGAAATATAAGAATTCATTGAAATTTGGATAAATAAATATACCTAATATTAAAGGTAATCCAAATGAACTATAGATTGGAGACCAGTTTTGGCATTCTTTTAGATAATCTGATTGAGTTTCATAAATTTTCAGGAAATTCATGATTAATTTATCGGATCTATTTGGTTCAATTTTCTTTGTGTTGTTGTTAACTCGCATAATTTTCGAGGCGCATTAATTTTCAGCTTCTATCATGCCAATATGCACCATGAAATTAAATGCGCATATGATTTGGAGTATGACACGCTATATAAAACTCAATTTGTTTTGGGTATTTTGAGATCGAAAAAATCTTCCCGTAACACTAGAACCTTTTTTTCAGTCATTATTTACTGCTAGATGAATCAGAAGAGCAGAGAACCGAACAAAGCACAACAACAAAAACCAACCACGCTATCAAAGTGCAGTTCGACAGCTGTGGCCATTTGGCCCTATGCTGGTTTTGATGGCAGCCAATAGGTTCTATGTAGGTTCTCAAGTGGTCATAACATCTCTTACTAGAACATTTTGAAAATCTTTATGGTCTGATACGAGTTTTATTAAAAAAATTTCACAACCGTCTATAGAGTGGGCAACTTTGTACACATTTCGGCTTTAAAGATGCATAGAGGAGGTGTTGGTTAACAAAACAGTTTTGAATGTAGTGTCATCAACAAAGCCGGGAGGAGTGCTATACGGCTGGAATAAAACTAAAATTGTTACTTGGGATTGTGGAACCGAAAATTGGTGGTCGCGTGAGGAGCTTCAAGTGCGCCATATACAAGGTACGGTGAAGCATGGTGGAGGAAATGTGATGGTCGAGGAGTATTTTTCGTGGAATGGAGTGGGTTGCCTCGAGAAAATCGTCGGGATTATGATGGCAGATTCCTTCGTATTTCAGCAAGACAATGACCCGAAGCATGCTGCCAAGAAGATCAAGTTTTTCTTCTGGTCTTGTCGGATCAAACCGCTGGAGCATGAACAGGACATGATTTTATGGGTAGTTTTAAATAGTGTTGAAATTACATGACACCAACCATGCATTGCAAAACGTGATTTTTTTTTCATAAAGATGAATTTGTTGTACAAGACTGTGGTTTCTTCACCAACGAGAAGCATATGATAGATAATCAGGGTTGGCTGTAGAACAATTGGAGTTGGCTTAGCAAAAAGCTACAAACCTATCACGCCAAGGACTTGTGTTCAAGTCACCGCTTTGCGATATTATATTTTTGTATGGGAATGATTTTTTTTTTTATCATATTATGTTTTATAAGGCTTCACTTTTGGCGCATTTAACGTCATTTTAAAGTATTAAATGAAGTATTATACACATGTATTGATAACCTGTACTTATCTTTTAACACTACTTTAAACTACCCTTGTAGCACATTTGTTGGAAATGAGTTGGAAATATGTTTGGCATTCACCAATTGTGTCAAACCCTGTGGACGAAGAAGATTCATTAAACAATATATTTCGATTATTTGTAAATGTTTTTTTTAAATACAGGTATACCTCGATAGTACGTACATCAAATTTCGCACTTCAAATCGCAATTGCATAAAAACTACTGGTTGTATCTGCTTGAAGATGTAGCTTGAACCACGTGCAACCTTCTGCTCTTTCTTTTGGTTGTATTAGATTCCAGATACAATCAGTAGTTTTTATGAAATTTCGATTTGAAGTGAGGAAGTTGATGTACGTACTATCGAGGTATACCTGTAGAATGATTCGATCATACAACGATTGCCATTTCAAATTTTTGTACCTATTTCTCTCCGTATGTCTCTAATACCCTTACAAAATTTAATTCAACCTTTATCTAAATACTTACGATTAAAAAAGAATCATTCCTATCACGTATCGTCATTCGATCAAACTGATAACGTTAAGCATCGAAAAACAAGGACTCCTAAAAATTAGGACAGAGGAATATGATCTCGCTTCAAATCACATCGCCACCATCCACACCTAAGTAGCCTCTGGCACTGAAAGCTTACCCTTCATTGACAGCAGGAAACCTAACACAGCCGACCTCTTTCAACTGATTCATTATCAGCTCAATTTACGTCGCGAAGTAACCTACAATCGGCCGGATAGGTAGTGGAAGCAGCAGCCAGTTCTAATCAGCTCGAAATCATAAACTATTCGCAGTTAAAACAAAACAAACATCAGTAAAGTGGGAATTAACAACCGAACGCCAGATAACGATCCCGGAAAAGAAGAACACAGCGAATGGGAAAGACCACGATACATATAAACACCGAAAATCCCTTCGGAATCTATCGCGATATCCACTAAAATCCACTCCCTTCTCCCATCCCATGTCGACGAGTTCGATTCTCCTCAATTTGTATATCTCGCTGTGCTAATAAACCCGACTTTTATTTTGAATGTCACTTTTGGCGGGTGGTAAAAAAAGTTTATGACTACCTTCATTTTGGAGAGACAGAGAGACACGACAAATTCGTAGAAGTCGTAAAATTGAATGAATTCGTCAGCAATGGCTTCTAACTCTCCCATTTGCAGCAGTTTACGTGGTTGGGTGGCACACGACACGAGGTTTGCCGTTGGTCCCTGGAAGGGGGGATGCTGTTTAGACGGGGAGGGGGAGAAAGGGAGACTGGCGGAACGAGATGGAAATAAAACCCCTACACTTAGGTATTTCTCTGTGTGTCCGCTGATAATCTGCGCAGCGCTACGTTGGTCGGTTGATCGGTCGTCGTTGTCGTCGGCGTCGTAGGAGAGACAGAACACGACGACGGTGGAAGCGAGGGAATCGTACATATTTTATACGAAGGAATAAAATTTATATCCTGCCTTATCTACGATCATTAAACATCGCAGCAGCACTTTGAGAAATAGGAGCGAGTCTTCTTCGTTTGTTCGAGAGGAAAAAAAAGGGCTCCCTCCTTGTCATTTCCATTCCATCGAGGATCCACCGATGGAGGGATTCTGGGCATTGTGAAAAGCGCCCGGGCTCGGAGAATAAAAGAAAATATCCTTTCTCGGCGAGGGTCTTCATTCCTCTATGAGGGAGCAAGAATAGCAACGAGTATGTCCTTTGTCTTTAACATCTGCAATCCTATTTTTCCGCTTGGTAACGACTTTTACCGTTAGCCTGGTGTGGTCGTAGCAAGGGGGGGTGTAATTATATAAATCAATTGGAAAATGCACCAAATCTGGGGTATTTTTTGCTATGGAGGATTTGAAAGCCAATTCATTTTTAATAAAGAGCGTTATCAGGAATTAACAAAACACTTAAATTTAAATTTGTTTCTTTAAATTAACAGAATATCAAGAATTGGGTATTGTAGAGGTATGTGGATTATAACATTGTTCGATAGTAAATATAATAATATACCGGCAGTATTTTTTTTTATTCTGACTAGTGTAACTATTGAAAAAACAATTTCAAAATATTATGAAAAAAAAATTAATGCAAGACAACACCATCCTATTTCACCATGAAACACGCTACACAGACTACCTAAAACAGACTACCTAAACCAACGAACCAACCATTGATTTCTAACATACATAAGTTTACATTTATGTCATAATGGGAGCCGTTTTAAAGTGCCGGGAGCCCCCGTTACTGAAAATAAATGTCACTTTGTGAAACAGCATGTCGGTTTGTTAAAATAAAAATAAATAGATTTTTCTTGTTTCAAAATCGAGAAAAAATAGTTGAGATTCATAAAAAAATATTTTTGTGCTTGGAAGAGCAATCATCATCGATACAGATGTAAAAAAAACATGTTTTTTTTAAATTAAAACCCCCTATTCCATTCGAAATTTTATTGTCTTTTATTAAAAATCTTATTGCCAAACTCAATCAAATTGTGCATACTGAATTTATTTTTATTTCTGAAATTCATCACATAATTTGTTAAATTGTCAACGTTTAGATCACAGAGAAATGTATTTTTCCTCTCGATGAGTCAATAATGAAGTAAAGCGAGCATTAAAAAAAAGCGACTAAGTGTTCTGATTTTTCATGTGATTACCCTGCTACCTGGTGGTCGGTCTGTCATTCGTTTATATTTAATAGTTGTCTATATACTGTGAAAATTTGACAGCTCCATCAGTTTGTCTACGGCAGCTATGGGAAGAATAGTGAAACAACTTCGATCTATGGTTTGTTCGTACCGCCATCCGGGCCTAAGAAAGTCGGTCATTGTGGCCCACTTCGTGCCGGATACGATACAATATGTTGGCACTTCTGTAGAAGGGAGAGTCCATCAAGCGGAAGCCTGGTTCCGTCTGTCCAGCCGTTTTCAGCGACCGGAGGATTCAACAGAAGCTCAAACGGAAGACGGAAGGCAAGGGGGTGACTTCTTTCCGTGCTTCGGGCTGGGAGGTCGTTCAAGAAGTATTTTGCCAAAATGGACATCCACAGGCTGAAGCGACAGTCTAAGCCAGCCGTGTCGGAGAACCAAGTGGAAACCAGAAACAACGGCTGAAGATTCTGGTCAGAAATTGGCAGCAAACCCACCGACACCAATCACTGTGGCGATGACACACAACAAAAAAACGGGTGCCTCCACCTCAAGCCACCGTACAATATCATCTGGTGCCTGCAACCAACAGGCAAGCGGTTCCAAACGACCGCGAATTGACGATGCCAACCCTGGATCATTGGATCACAATGCCAGACTACTGGCCAGCAACAGTTTTGCCACGCTTCCGGTTCAATCTCTCAACGAACACCGTCACGAAGGAAATCGCTGCGCTCAGGAACGAGCTGGCAGCGGCGTAAATCTATCCGTTATTTATACTGTGCACCATGGGCGCCAAGATCGTCTGCTCCACCGAAGCAGAGTTTGAAGCTACAATACGGTTCCTGGAATCGAAGCAGCTCGAGTATTACACTCACGACACCCCCCAAAGCAAGCCACTTATTCGTGGACTACGGGATTACCCACCGGAGGATATCGTTGAGGAACTAAAACGACATAACATCAAACCGACCAAGGTGTTCCCCATGAAGCGGGCCGAGGTACGAAACCATCGAGATCTGCTCTATCTGGCCCACCTGAAGAAGGGCTCGGTCAAAATGATTGACTTCTACAAAGGGCGAGCTCTGTTCAACATAATTGTTCAATAGGAGCCGTACCACCCGCAGAAGTGCTACGCCACGCAATGTGCGAACTGCCTTTCTTTCGGCCATGGGACAAGGAACTATCGCATGAAACCGCGCTGTGGAAAGTCTGCAGGACCGCATGAAACGGCGAGATGCGAACAAATGAAGGAGATTGTTGAGCCCAAATGCGCGACCTAGGATTAAACCACGATGGCCAAAACTGTGCCTGCCCCAACCGCACAGAATTCACTTAAATCCGGCGAAAGGCGTTCACTCGAAACGTGAATGGCAAAACCGCCATCAACCTCCTCCAAATAAGGTCGAGAACTACCCGCCGCTCTGGAACTGCATGCCGATTCTGCCGCCTCTCTAGTTGAAACATCGCCAGCCACCATTTTCAGTTCAACAACGACTCGCAACATCCGCCACAGAACCGTCAGTGCAAAAAGTTCCTTCCCCAACCTGGAAAATCCCAGGCTCAAGCTCTATCTCAGCCCATGCGTCTGATGATGACTCGCACTTCTCCCCGGACCAGATGGTGGAATTTGTACAAGCAATGTACAGAGGGCTAAGTTGCTGCCGTTCCAAGGATCAACAAATCGGGTGTTGCTCAACTTCATGAACCAACATGGGCCCCGAAGAAACCATTAACATCCTCAATTGGAACACTTGTTCTTTTAAGAACAAAACCCTTGAGCTCATCGATTTCCTAACAGAGAAGGATATCGGCATCGCAAAAATCACAGAGACGCACCTCAAGCCTGAGGGGAATCTCTATATCCCCAACTTTTGGATTGTAAGGCTGGATCGAACCAACTCAGGGGGAGGAGGAGTGGCCATCGCATTACTGCTCAAAATCAGCTGCCACTCGCTGCCCAGTTTTGGGCTGAATGTCATCGAATCACCATCAACCCGGCCTTCTGCTCCAAGCAACCAATCACCAGCGACGGTTCGGCAGAGGTTCTATGGCAAGCTATCAACAAGTTAACTCGGTGGCGAGGGCAATTCATCATCGCAGGCGGTCTCAACGCGAAGCACCAGGAACACCCGGAGGAACCTCAATCGCCCAGTTTTCGAGAAAGGACACTACACCATCTTGAGCCCGGATTCTCCCACCCGTTGAGCCGTTCTGGTGCTCATGCTACCATCGATATTTTCCTGACCAATATGACGAACATCTCCGATCCTGTCGTTCATCAGTAATTCAGCTCGGACCACTATACGGTGATGTCCGAAGTAGGTACCTCCGTCAACCGTTTTCAAGCTTTCCGACGCAGTTTCCATCGTGCTAATTGAGCGCGATTTCAGCAGTGCGTCAACTCATCCGGTGACTACGGCTCTCAGCCCTGCCTGGCCAGTGCCTGCAGCAAATCAACGAGGTGATATCCCATGCCCGGGATCATCACGTGCTAGCTTCCAGATTGGTGAGTAACTCTCTGAACCTAGACAGATCTACTAAACATCTCATTCGACTCCGTGATACTATTTGACGCCATTACCAACGGTTTGGCCTCCCGTACCTGAAGACGAACGTAAATCATCTTAAAAAAGTCATCCAAGCCAGGTTGATGGTTAAAGCAACCGAGAATTTGCTAACCATCATCGCTCACTCCCACTGTGCAGAGCCATTCTGGACGATTATTAAAATCCTTATAAATAAGCCGAGACCTGTACTTCCTCTTTCCTCTCCCGATCAAAATACGGACCTTTCGCTACTACTAACACATGTGGGAAAAGCCAATGCACTTGGCTTGCACTGTGTGGATTTCCATAACCTGCCATGGCCGTGCCGTGGTCCGTGTGAGCCTGCCGTACTGAAGGCAATGTCTAGAGTTGCTGAATCTTCCATAGTTATGCCTGATGAGGTAAGAATAACTGCTGATGAGGTGAAAGCAGCCTTCAAAACAACCAAAAACATGAAGGCCACAGGTGTCTATGAAGTACTCAAGCTTCCGTTGAAAAACTTAAGCATTGCTTGGAGCTTGGCTACTTGCCGTCTCGTTGGAAGTTAGCTAAAGTTATCCCAATTCATAAGCCTGGCAAAAGACCCTATCAGTGCAGAAAGCTATCGCCCCATTAGCTTATTATCCTCCATCTCGAAGCTATTCGAAAAGCTTGAGGATCAGCCGTGTGCTGGAGTTCTCAAACCATAATAACATTTTCCTCCCAGAGCAGCTTGGATTTAGGAGAGGTTATTGCACAGTCCACAAGTTGTCAAGAGTTACTAATATCTTAAGGCAAAGCAAGTCCGTTTCAAAAACATTTGCCATGTCATTGTTGGACGTCGAGAAGGCGTTCGACAATGTCTGCCATGGTGGTCTTGTGTATAAGCTGCATCGATTCAACTTCCCGATCTTGTTCTTGAAAACCATCTAAAACTTCCTAGCGAATAGACGATTCCAGGTCTTCCTGAGTGGATCCTATTCCGATATGTTCAATCTCTTGGGAAAGAAGTCCCCCGAGGATTAGAAACTCCAAGATCCATCGCCTGGCTGGTCTGCAGATGTTGGGAGCATGGAGAACATCAACCCTGGCGAGGTTCAGAGAGTCCTGTCCTCCCCAAATCGTCCGTGATCCCACACGTAAGTTTTAAGTTTGTAAAAAGTAGTTAGGTTTGTTATCAAATTATTTTTTAGATAGTTAAAAATCAAACGCTCCTTTTCAGTTAGGTAAAAATCAAACGCTCTTGTAAGGAAAAATATAATCGATTGGATAAACCAAATTAATAAGAAAATCAAATTGATTTGTTTGAAACTAAAGCTGACGGGTCCCTCTGGCTTATCACTGAAAATGTAAATCATTTGTAAAACACAAATTCCATGGAAATAAAGACAAGCACCTGAGCATACGGTACGGTTCCCTTTTTGCCAGCGCCAGTACCCCTCTGTCCATTGGCTCCAGCCGATCTATCGCTTTTTGGATCGGCCTTCTTAGCCTTAGGCCTGGACTTCTTTTTGTTTTGCCGGAAGAGCGAGAGAAACAACCGCCAGTTGCTGAAGGGCTGCAACAGTCGCGGACTTAGTCCCCCGAGCACTATTCTCCTTGTTGTAGACCTTTTTAGCGTCTCGGTAGGAGACACTCAAGTCGGTCTTTAACTTGAGAATACCAGCTTCCCCTGCATAAATGGGGCATTTGTGGCTAGTAGGTTGGTGATTGCCGCGACAGTTCGAGCAAAAGGCCTTTGCTGTACACTTAGGTCTTACTTTTACAACTGGCTTTGCCATGTCCATAACCGTAGCAGTTGTAACACTGCCACGGTAGTTCATAGAAAGCTCTCGTCGCTATTTTTAAGAGCCCGAACGTCACCTTTTCAGGAAACGTGAGGCCCCCGAAGGATAACACCACGGAAGAGGTGTTCACCTTTTTTGTCGCCGACCTTTCGAGACATCCTGTGGACTTCTACTACTCCTTGGGTAACAAAATGTTTCATTAGGACTTCGTCACGCACGTTGGTGATGTCGACACCACGCAACGCACTCGGGTAAGAGTTGGATGCGGAGCAACTCTCACCTTGCGACCACTTGTCAGCTTTGAGATCCGCTTTAGCTTTTCAGCATCAGCAGGATCACTGACTTCAAACACGTACCTTTTGCCACCCTGCTCGGTGTGTGCATTAACGGCATGTCCAACAGAACGTTGGACAGTTGATGCCACATCGAGGTGGTCCCAGGCCGTGCCTTCTTCCCCTTCGATTGCTTCCATAAGGAGAACAATCTTGTCGCGTTTATTTTTGGCCAATGTCCGCTGACCCTCAGAAATCAGATGCTGATTTTCCATATCATCTGATCCTTACTGGACTCACCCGTTTCATGCCGAAGCCGCCGGAGTCAAGCCCCTATTCGTTCTACTAGGGGATTCAAAAGTAGGACGGTGCCTCACCCCTATCACACCGACTGGAAACATAAGGCGATAGGTTCCAGCAGTATGCCGAATTGCTCCGTTGCTTCCTCGCGGACGCTTCAAGAAGGTCCATATGGGCCATTACAGCCAATATTCAACAAGGACCGACCCTAAGCCCACACGATTCCGCCGTCTACTTATTTATCCTCCGGTAGACAAACTAACTTCCGCCAGAAATGTTGAGCACGGTAGTCGGGGGGCAAGGTACCCCCTGCACACATTCAGCTCCTTCGGACCACCCTGGACTTGTTCGCATACTAGGCAATGACGTTCAGACGCCATGAGGTCACAAGTTAACAGGTTGACGACCGCAGTCGGTCCACCAGACACGAGTGAACATTGGCGCCCGCATTTGCCCGGTCAGATATCGTTGGAATCAGGTCTGTTGTATGAAAAATTGCTAACAATTTCGTTGTTTACGCCTTTTTTTAGCTTGGAATTAAACGAGGGGCAATTTTACGCGCCTGTTAAAATTCATTATTTTTTTCTATTTGACATTTCTGACAACACATTTTCTCAAGGATAGAAAACGCGATCTGTCACAATTAGAATACCAAAACTATGCCACGTATAATCTACTAACGACTGTTCCAGAAAGTATAAGCACCCTTTATTTTAACGGTCACTTTGAATATAATGAAATATTTCAACATGTTTTGGCTGCGTCCTTTCTGAATGATATAGCATCAAAAAAGCGCTCAGTTTTGTGTTACCTATCAAAATGCGCGGTCTTACTCCGGAACAACATAAAAGTATCGTTCACAAATGGTGCACTATGAGCGGACTCTCCTTGAGAAAATTAGCCAAGAAAGAGGGTGTAAGCGTCGGAGCGGTACGATCTGCGGTTCGAAAATATAGAGAGCAGTGTACGTTTGAAGATGCGACGAAGAGTGGTCGGAAATCCGGTCCTGTTAGTCCGGATATCGATAAAAAGATCAGGGATGCCTACGAGCGAAAATCAACCACTTCCGTTCGGGATGTTAAAAACTAGGGACCTCGTCGAGTAACGTCATGCGTGCCAAAGAAAGACTTGGGCTAAAAACATACCGAAAGCAGAAAAAAAAATCCCCAAAAAGAACCCAAAACAGGCCGCGTCCGTGAAACCACGGGCCCACAAACTCTACGATTCGTTATTGTGTAGAAGTTCTGGGTGTATAATAATGGACGATGAAACGTATGTGAAACTAGATTACAAAATGCTTCCCGGACCACAATTCTATACTGTAAGCGAAGACAACCCAAGTAACAATTTTGGTTTTATAAGGGTTCTGAAGAGCATGAATTAGACTTCAAGAATGCTATGAAACCACGATAAAACCAGGAATGTTCCTTGGGAAAGGCATCCCCAAAACGGAGAAGGCAATTTTTACCGAAAAATTCGATAAGAAGGTTATCGTTTGGCGGCATACGAGTGTAGCAAAACATCTAGTCCGTGCATCACAACGGAGACGATAAACACTCGAAATACGTTAAAGATGCCTCCAGAAGTGATTATTATCGATGATCAGGCACAGAAGTCATAGTAGCAAAGCTTCGAAAATTCATAAGACCAGCGGACGACATCCAAAAATTTAAAAAAGATTGGCCAAAAGTGGTAAAAATGGCGAAAAGTACCACTGTATAGAAGCTAATGGGTCATGTTCAAGCAAAAGTTAGGAGTCTTGGCTATGATTAAATATTTTGATTAAACGAGAGTAAAATATCATATAAAACAGAAATACAAATATGATTTGCCAAATTAAATTATTAAAACTAAAAACAAGTTGACTTTTTTGTTATTTTGAAAGTATGCTTATTTTTTCTGGAACAGTCTATACACGAAGTTAACATAACATACGATGATGTTTTGCTACCCACGAAAACTGGAAAGATATGTTAATTTCTAACGCGTACCTTGCCAAGCGTCTTTTTAGGATGGTCATATCTCTAGGTCGCTGATCTTTTGTAAAAATGTTCATACCATGAATTGAGATGAATCCACAAACATCCACATCCACATCCTGTAAACTATAGAATTTTTCACGAAGACTACGACCAGCTTTCCATATACGGGCACATATTATGGGGAAGCAAAATGAGAGCGTCACGAAAACTTGTCTGTTTTTGATGGTGAAAAACTGAATAAGATTTCTTTTTTTTTTTTGCTTAAACCGATTGGAAATATTTTTAAATATTGTGAAGTCCTTTTTTAAATATTTACTTGAAAACTTGTTGAAGAGAAGCCCGCATTGTGGGCACTTCAACTGCCTAAAGCTTCCCGTCAGAGTATGGAAGGGTACAGACAGAATTGGAAGCAACAAACCCAACTCTCCAGGGAGAAAAAAAACCCAAATCCTCCGGCGCCGATGAGTTTGAAGAACTAGGAATGCTGCTGCTTTTAACATGAAACGCGAAAGTTCTACCAGAAACTCAACGCATCCTGCAGAGGCTTCGTTTTGTGAGCTGGAGCGGGATAAGAATCGGGATATTCTTATAGACGATTGTGAGGCCTTGCCTTTTGGATCAGAAAGGAGTAAAGCCTGTCCACGTTTATTTCACAATATTAGAGTTATATAGACATTAAAAACAGTTGATTTAGGTGCTAATCGTTTTTTCTGTAAAATTCTGCGGTTAAGCCACCATCAGCTTCCGTACGGTATCCTCAGATTCGCCCACCGTTACGATCTTCTCTTGAAATCATCGATACCATTTGCTTCCTTCTTAGTTTCGAATAGTTTCCGCTCAACTAGAGCCCAGTACGTCTCTATCGAGGAACGTTCTGGACAGTTTGGTGGATTGGCTGTTTTTGGCGCGTATTTGACCTATTGTACCATTCCATGAAGGATTGCTCATAGACAAGAGGTCAAATCATGTAAAACAGAGCTGAAGAGTCGTGGCGTCTAATAAACGGTAGCAACCGCTTTGCATTGGGGTATAACAAGCCAGACCCGGAAGCTGTTTAAAGTCTTCGAGTACGTTTGTTTCGTCGTCCATTATGACACAGAAAAATGTGTGAAGCTCCTTAGCACGACTTTTCACAGTGAAATTTTGCTTGTCATCACGGTTGGCCATCTTTTTCACTTTGTACGCCTTCAGTACTTGCCTCTGCTTCGCTTTTTGTACGTATGATTTAGACTTCCCGACTTTGCGCGATACATTTCGCACAGAAAGATTGGGATTTTTCTTAATAATCTTCAGTCAAGCGCTGGTCAAATGATTTGCAAACATAAAACACGGTACTTTTCGGTAGTTTTAGTTTCGTGGCAAGATGTGTGTTTTGATTAATTCGGATTCTGCTGCCGGTCGTACAAAATGCGTCTCCGTACTTTCACTTGCTGCGACCCCATTTTACTAAATGTAACAAGAATGTGAACATGTTGCACCACAAAATAAAGTATGGAGTTTCAGCCGTCACATGAGTGAAACGTTGCAGTGATCCGTGAAATAATTCAAAACCAACACAGAAAGAAAAGTGTCCGAAATTTAACGTGTAATACAGGCTTTAATAGACTTACTTAGATTAGTTTAATAAAAAGTTTGGTAGAATATATCATGAAAATTAGTCACTTTCAAGTATAAAGCACCTTTACCCATCATATACCAATTTGGCAGAACAAATCCTTACGAAACTGTTTGTTATTTTGTTATTGAATTCTGAAACCGACGTGAGGATCGGAATATGATTTTCATTGAATTCAACCAGTTCATTTATTTTGCTGACGACGTGAAGATTGTCAATAAAACGCTCCACTATTTGTATTGAATGCCATGAGTCATTATTAACAAGAAGTTATTGCTGTGGAAATCAGTTATTAATTATTTAACCTATAGGGTTATCCTAGAGAAACCACATTTCACTTCAAGTCTTGGAATTGATAAGACGCTCCTGATGCTTACGATATATATTCCTTTCCCTTTCAAAGTCCTACCGAGGTCTTAGGGGACAATTTGTTGATTTTTTTTTTATTAATCATTTATTTAAACAGGCTCAATCGAATCAACTTTACAGAGCCAAGTTTTCATATTTGTATACATCATGTATCTTAAAACTAAAGTTAGGGGGATAGAGCCGATTACTCGCGGCCGTCTCGAGGTTAATAGGAATTTCAAATTACGGATGGGAAAGAGGGTGGGAATTCAAAGTATGGTTTGCATAACACATTAAATTTAAATTCAAAATTGTCAAAAAACTTAAACTATACAACTTTTGGTTTTCTTTTATTCGAACATTTTTGAAAGAGGAAAAAAACACAAACACAGAAAAAAAACTTATACTAAATCATACATGTTAAACTAACTACAATCTAAGGCTAATGTTAGTCAAAAACACATAAATGAGTTTCATAAACTCCAGATCACGTACAGCCAAAATATCTCGAACCGGTACATTGGGTTGTCTACCTCGAGCCCTAAGGGAATCATAAAGCTCAGATCTGACTCCACGATGCTCAGCACATGACCAAACAATGTGATCTGCGTCCTGGTAACCTTGCCCACACTTCACAGAGATTGCTGTCGCTCAGTCCAACACGGAATAAATGAGCGTTTAAAGAATAATGATTGGACATGAGGCGAGACATGACACGAATGAAGTCTCGTCCCACATCCATCCCCTCAAACCAAGATTTCTTCGACACCTTTGGGATGATAGAATATTGCCATCGCCCCAAATCTCCTTTACTCCATTTATACTGCCAGCTGACAAGTGACTGTTGACGAAAAATAGGAAAAAATTCGATGAAGGCGATTTGTCGATCATAAATATCGCCTTCCATAGCGCCCACCTTTGCAAGCGAGTCCGCTCTCTCATTGCCCGGAATTGAACAATGAGAAGGGACCCATACAAAGGTGATGATAAAATTACGCGAAGATAAAGCACTTAGAAGCTCCTGTATTTTCATGAGAAAATACGAGGAGTGCTTTACCGGCTCAAAGAGCGAATAGCCTCCATAGAACTGAGACTATCCGTAAAAATGAAATACTGATCCGGTGTTAGTGAGGCAACAATTTCTAGCGTAAAGTGTATTGCCGCTAATTCAGCGACATATACGGAACAAGGAGCATGAAGTTTACGATTGGCGCTATAAATTTCATTAAATATTCCAAAGCCTGCTGACTCCTCTATCAATGATCCGTCAGTGAAGAACGATTTAGTGGAATCAACTTGGCCAAACTTTGCAGCAATATCACAGGAGCAATCATAGGACGATGATGCTCTGGGATTCCACGAAGCTCCTGCTTCATGGATAAATCAAAATGAACCGAACTGCCGAAGTCGGAGAAGCAAACACGATTGGGAATATTCGGCGAAGGGCTGACATCCTGTGTTATGTACAAATGGTACAATGTCATGAAACGAGTTTGAGGATTGAACTCAAGGAGCTTCTCAAAGTTTTCGATTACCTGAGGGTTCATAACTTCACACCTGGTGAGGAGCCGAAGAGATAATTCTGTAAACCGATCCGAGAGTGGCAATATGCCAGCCAGCACTTCAAGACTCATGGTGTGAGTCGAGTGCATGCAACCTAACGCGATACGAAGACATCGATACTGAATACGTTCCAGTTTGATGATGTGCGACCGAGCCGCTGACTGAAAACAAAAACTACCGTATTCCATAACCGACAAAATCGTTGTCCGGTACAACGTTAGAAGATCTTGTGGATGCGCTCCCCACCAGGTCCCGGTAATTGTGCAGAGAAAGTTGATCCTTGGCTGGCACTTTCGCTTCACATACTCAATATGGGATCTCCAGGTGCACTTTGAATCGAACCAGACCCCAAGATATTTAAAGGACATAGAATGAGTTATCGGCTTACCCCAAATTTGAAGCTTCGGTTGTGCTGGGTTATGCTTCCCAGAAAAACTACCAACTCCAGTTTTCTCCGTAGAGAATTCGATACCTAGCTCTAGAGCCCAAGTAGACAAATTGTCCAAGGTATCCTGTAAGGGTCCTTGCAGATCGACCCCATTGGGTCCCGTGACAGACACTACGCCGTCATCTGCAAGTTGTCTCAACGTACAATTGTCACTTAGACAACCGTCAATGTCTTTGACATAAAATTATACAAAAGGGGGCTTAAACATGATCCCTGGGGGAGACCCATGTAAGCAATCGTGAAGCTGTAGAGGTTCCATGAGAGAAGCTCATATGTTTCTCTGACAGCAAATTGTACAAAAAATTATTCATTAATGGTGAAAAGCCACGAAGCGTGGAGTTTATCTGAGAGATTTTCAACAGCTACTGAATCAAAAGCCCCCTTGATATCCAAGAATACAGAAGCCATTTGCTCTTTTTTAGCAAAAGCTAACTGAATATCTGTGGAAAGCAACGCGAGACAGTCGTTCGTTCCCTTACTCCTACGGAAACCATATTGAGTATCTGAAAGCAGGTTGTTCGTCTCAACCCATTTGTCCAGACGGAAAAGGATCATTTTCTCCAACAACTTTCGAATACAAGATAACATCGCGATGGGTCGATAGGAGTTGTGGTCTGGACGCGGGCTTACCAGGTTTTTGAATGGCAATAACTCTCACCCGCCTCCAATCATGCGGTACAATGTTGAGTTCCAGAAACTGATTAAACAAGTTCAACATGCGCCTCTTTGCGACGTCTGGGAGGTTCTGACGCAAGTCGAACTTGATCCTATC